>JZKD02S1807459.1:0-78245 GCA_000966675.3 Picea glauca | reverse complement strand
AGAACATAAGCACATAAACACAACAATTTGATAAAGGAGTTCACCCCTCTCATGGGCTACATCTCCTGGTCCAGCTTTCAATGGATCATTATTATTAATTTCTCAAAGTGCTCAAAAAATGTCTTACAATGCTCAAACTGACAAACCGACTGCTCCAATGGCTTCAGAGCGTCCAAAAACCCCTATCTGGGCTCTTTCGACACCTCAATCAGTCAAAAAACGAAGAAGTTAGGCCTCCTGGAAGTCTCCCCCTTCAAGCTTGTTGTCTCTGCATCTACAAAATGCACCCTTCTCTATTGAACCTGGCTCACACGCAATAAGTAGCATGAAAACCCAGCACACACGCACAACCATAAAATGGTGCAAACCGTCGAACCGTTAACGGAACCGAAACCCCCAACCGTGAAGCTGTTGGGCATATGGATCCATAGGACCACGCGCTATGGAAAAAAGGGCCAAACGGGCCAACCGTTCCAACCACGCACTTTGGTTGAGGTCACATGGGGTTACGCATATAGCCATGGTCTATCCCATTTCAAACCATATTAAAAATGCATGCGCACTATTAAGTTACAATGGTGGTCATATGTTGTAAATGGTGTGCAACCAAGGGCTGGGGCTAAGCCCCGACCCGGTCGCGGCCCAAACCAAACCATAGTTCAAATTCAAATGAAATTCATTTCATATATATGTTAAGTGATATATAGTGGTGCATTGGTTGGTAGAGCTTTTTCAAGTAATTCCCCTACCCAGAGGTCGCGGGGTCGACTCCTGCTAATGACAAAATTTTAACCCAAAGAATGAGTGACACGTGGCGCCCATGGATTGGGCCACGTGTCCTCATACCATTAGCCACTAGAGGACACGTGTCAAACAATCATTCGACCACACCTACCAATCAGTATCTTCCACATCACCATATGACACATAATCGTACGGTCGTACGGCCCTGCCACGTCACTGTATGGACTGTACGGACTGTACAGTCGGCGTCCTTTTTTTGCCTGTTTGCCTTGACGAACAGATCGCTATAACTCTCGTTCCTGACATCCGTTTGAGACGAAATGAGTTGCATTGGGTTCGCAATGACGAGGCCTACTCTCTTGTCCGGTTTGAAGCAATTCTAAGCACTTTGAATTTTTGAGCAAAATTTGATCCCCTGATCACGCAAGAAGCATAGCAGAGGACCAGAGGAACCAAGGCGAAAAAATAGAGCGACTGGCTAGTCAATTCCAACTCTACCTTCACTATTTCCATCACATGGACATCACTCCAGCAGACCGATGTAGAACACCAACCAACATCAGAAGGACACGCACAGTGGAGAAAAAAAAGGAAAACAACGTAAGGAAGGAAGGAGATGAAAGCCACCCAATTTTCTTGGACTAGCGCAGCATCAACTCAAGTTATTTTTGTTTATCGGTATAGGAACAACTCAAGTTATATGCTCTCTATTTTATGTATTTCTGAAGGTATATTTTTTTCTTTTTCAAACGAACTTATGGAGACTGGGTCGGTTTCCCCAAGTGGCGGCCCAACCATCCCTTCGCTAATGTAGATAGCGCATCTTGGGGACCCCTGATCTAGTTTCCTTTTGATAGATCAAGGGACACCCCTCAACCCTTTTTTGTACAATATTTTACTCAGTAATATAGAATCTCAACTCACTTACAAAAAATAAATAAATAAATTATTCTAGATTAAAACACTAAGATAAAGGTTAAGTGGAATGGCTAGTGAAGGTTTTTATTTCTTTATAATGGTTGTTAATTGTTCTGAACAACACATTAAATTATAAAATAGAAGGAATGGAAACATCGATTGAAACAATGTTAAATGCTTATAATAGTTTTGTAAATTATTTAAACAACACATTAAATTGAGAACATGAGGAATGATGGGTGATTATAGCTACCTTTTTACAGTTTTGATTGTTTAGAACAACTCATTATTGTAGGAACATGTGAATGGAAATATAGTTTATATTTTCTTTTTAATAGTTGATGGTTTTGGGACAACACACTATTTTAATAACATGAGGAAGGAAGTATATTAAGTGCCTATAATAGTTTTTGAAATGGTTTTATAAAAGGCACTAAGTTGAAGAGCATGGGAATGGAAATGGAGGTTATAGTTGCTTTTAATGCATTTTCTAATTGTTTTTATAACTGGTGTTAAGTAAGGAACATGTTGAATTTGAAAAAAGTTGAGTTGACACGACAGTCGATGGTCGTTGTCCAATTCTTGGTTACTATCCAGATATTAATGTAATCCTTGTACGTTGATTTTTAAATGATGATTTATTAATTATAAGATACTTCATTTCTTTATAATGTTTTAAGGGGTTGTATTTTAAAAAGAAAGTAGGGAAGCATGGTTATATGTTAAATAATAATTTATTAATGTTAAATAATAAATTGTTAAATTATAAGATATTTCATTTCTTGTAATCTTTTAAAGGGGTGTATTTTAAAAAGGGAAAGTAGGGAAGCATTGCTATATTTTAAAAAAGAAAGTACGGAAGTGTTGTTATATGCTTTTAACTTTAGATTGAGGTTGGATACAATGTTCTTGAAATAGTCTTATGATGGTAAAATGTGAATGAGATATATATAGATTGTTGTGCAATTCTAAACCTGTATTGAATGTAGTTACCTTATGCCTTGTTTATATTGATTGATTGGAGTGCTTCCGTTTATAGATTTTGTATAAGGTATGACAGTTAAGTTTTGGACTTCTGGAATTTGGTTTTTGTGTCATGATTTAAAGATTTAGGAATGTTTAAGTTTGCTCCTTAGTTACTATTGTGCTTGTCACAATGTGGTTTCATGATTCCTTATGATGGGTAAATTGTAAATTAACCTGGCTTTGGGTCATGTGCTTCTCGATGAGGATCATGTTGATTATTGAAATTGATGTTTTGTAAATTCTATTGTAACACTTGAATGTGATTTTCTTTCTCTCTCGCCGTAAAAGTTCTAGTTAATTGTGTCACTTTTTTATGCTAGTTGCATATGGATGATCTTGATGTTGTCATTTTGCTTAGTCGGCTTGGACTTTCTTGTGTCGGGTGGGATGTAGAAACCTCCTTGTTCCTCATAATAGTCGCCATCCTTGAGACCTTAAATGGTCAAAATCGATGGGAACCTGGGATTGAACATTGCTTATGTGTCCTGGAGGTTCTAACCATTACATGGTAGGATGGGCAGGTAGTCATTTTTATTCCTTTCTTGATTGACCATTCATTTGTTGCTTTAAGCTGCCTGATGTGTTAGTATGATGGGTCATTATGTTTATGTGTTGCATGAATTGCGTTCCTTATGTTCGTCGTCAAGTTGTGATGCTTGATTTTATTAATAACATTACTTTCCTTGTGCTTCAAAAAAAATATTGTACTTGTTATGCGTCACTTGTTGTCATAATGATGACGTTCATTACATATGGTATTAGAGCCGGTTCGACCCGCGACTTGGGATCACTACAACTTCCATTGATTAGATACATGATTACAAAATGTCACTAATTAAATTGATTTGTATTCATGCAGGTAATCATGGTTAGAGGACGTCGTGGAGGAAGCATGATGCCTCTAGTAGAATCCACGCCTGAGGGGTCTAACCCCCGGGGAGAAGAACGGGTTGTCAGGAAGGAACAGATAGTTGTGGGTGATGTGGTTGGGATGATGAGGTATTTTCAGAGGATGTCAGAGGCGTTGATCATTCGTTTGGATAGAGATAAGGCCAGGGCACTGGAACCTTCTTAGGGTCCACCACGCGCATCGGATGATACTAGTAGAGTTAACCGCGAACTCGAGAAGGTCAAGTTTCCCAAGTTATTTGGTACCATAGATGGCGCAGCCACCGAGGCATGGTTGGAGAATATGGCGATATGATTTTCACTTCATAACTATACCTCCAACATGAAGGTATGCATGGAGGTCTTCTAGCTGAAGGGGAGAATTATTCTATGGTGGAAGATGCTCCTGCCGCAAATGAACATGTTCATCGAAGACGTTTCATGGGAAATGTTCGAGGAGTGATTCTGGGAGAGGTACATGTCTGAGGAATTCATTGAGCATCAGCTCAATGAGTTCAAAGCCTTGGTACAGGGTGGCCATATGGTGCCCAAGTACGAGGTTCGTTTCATGGAGCTGCTTAGGTATGATCCCCACCTGAATACCGAGAAGGTTAAGGTCAACAAGTTCATGTTCGTCCTTAATGTCAACATTCATGCAAAAGTGAGGATTTTGATGCCTCAAACTTTACAAGATGTTGTCCAAACATCCCTCATAGTTGAGGAGGAACTCAATAGCGGGGGTCAGAGCAAGACTCTGGCAAGACCAGCAGGACAGACAACATTTGGTGCACATCAGCATCAGGCACCAGTTAGGCATCCACTGGGATATCAAGGCACTCCAAGAGGATCCACATTCACTACACCATGGTGATCGACGCATCAACAGTGGACTCCCTATAGAGGACCACAGCACTAGCAGCAACATCGACCGCAACAACAACATTTTAGGCCTGTTCAGAAGAACAAACCAAGGTTCCAGGCTGGTGGGCCGTCAGCTTCTACTTCAAGTATCAAGAGTATTGGACCAAATAATAGGTGTTGTACATGTGGGGATACACATTACCAGCATGAATGCCCATTTGAGAGGGCCAGAGAAATAATATCAGTCGAAACCAATACTATGGGAGACTTGGGCAAGGCCCATCGGATTCGTGTATCGATGAATAACTGCTAGGACGAGCACCAGCCTACTATGTTTGAGACATTAGGTACCATCACTGACCAGATACTTAGTATTTTGATAGTTTCAGGTGCTATAGAGATTTTTATTTATGTTGCAATGATAAAAAGAATTAAGGTAAAGGCAGTTGAACAGGACGAGTTTATCTTTGTAGAAATGGGTTCAGGAGACAAACATAAGGTTGGGGGAAAGGTTACGAGATGTATCCTTAACAAGGGAGAGTTTGTCATGAAGGATAACATGTATGTCATGATCTTGGGGTCTTATGACGTTGTGATCGGTATGGACTGGTTCGAATCGCATGAGGCGATACTCAACTGTAAGATGAAATGATTGAGTTTGGTCAATGATGAGGGATAGAGATGCATGATTATAGGTAGGAACCATGGAGTTTCCCTAAGGTTCATCTCTTCTCTACAGGTACAGAAGAGCATGTGCAAGGGATGCAATCTATATTCAATCCTTGCGTTAAATGAAAAGGGAATTGCAGAAGTCCTATAAAACCTTATGGTAGTGAGAGAGTTTGTGGACGTCTTCCCAGAGGAGTTACCAGGGTTTCCGCCGGAGAGGGAATTGGAATTTACCATCGACCTAAAATCAGGAACAAAACCGATAGCAAGAATGCCTTATCGGATGTCGACCCCTGAGCTATAGGAGTTGAAAATGAAATTGAAGGAGTTTTTGGACCTGGGACTTATACGTCCAAGTGTGTCACCGTGGGGTGCACCTGTTATTTTCATATGAAAGAAGGATGGGTCATGGAGACTCGGCATTGACTACCGTCAATTGTACAAGGAAACAATCAAGAACCAATATCTGTTTCCAAGTATTGATGATATGTTTGATTAGATGAAGGGCGCGATGGTGTTTTCAAAGATCGACTTGAGATCAAGGTATCACTGGTTACAGATCAAGGAGGAAGACATTCCTAAGACCACCTTTAAGACAAGGTTTGGACATTTCAAGTTTACTATTTTACCGTTTGGATTGACAAACGCCCTAGGGGTATTTATGAGCTTGATGAACAGGGTGTTCGGAGAATACTTGGACATGTTTTTTCAAGTGTTCATTGACGATATTTTGATATATTCTCGAACGATGGAGGAGCATTACGAAAACTTGCGGTTGGTACTACAGTGTCTTCAAGAGAACAATTTTTTTGGGAAACTGTCAAAATGATCGTTTTATTAATCAAAGATTCATTATTTAGGGCATGTTATCTCCGTCGAAGGTATCATTGTGGATCCAGCGAAGGTCGAGGCTATTATGGAATGGCCTATGCCGAAAAATATCCTAGAAGTGCATAGCTTCATGGGTTTGGTGGGGTACTATCGATGATTCGTTGATGTTTTTTCGAAGATAGTAAATCCAATTATGGAATTGTAGAAGAAGAAAAAGAAGTTTCTGTGGACTGAGAAACGTGCAGAATAATTTTGGAAGCTCAATAAGCCGTTGAAGATAGCATCGATACTAAAGTTCCATGACATGGACGAGGAATTCTTGGTATGCACTGACGCATCCAAGGAAGGCTTAGGCGGAGTCTTGATGCAAGACGGTTGAGTGATCACTTACATATCGATAAAGTTAGGAAGGCATGAGGAGAACTATGCGATGCATGATTTGGAGATGTTAGCCATTGTGTATGCCTTGAGAGTATGGAGACACTACCTAATTTGTAATATCCCTCGGCCGAACCCAAATGCAAGTGTAATCCAAGTATATTTAAGCTAGTGAGATGTTTAGACATCATTTTTGTAATACACCTTTCATGGCATGGTGCCCACATATACTGCGCAATAAAGTGATGTAGTGTGCACATTTCTGGATACCGCGCACAGTAACTAAATTGCACGCAACCTTGAGGACAGCGAATACCATGCACAGTAACTAAAGTGCGCACAATATCAAGGTCAGCGAACCTTTATGTATATGATATGCATTATAGGCTGGTGAGACAATATTATAAGCCAGAATTATTATGTTTTAGAATTAGGCCAAAGCACCTAGATGTTAAAGGCTAGCGGGCCTATTTTGTATATGTCTTGTGATTAATATAAAATGCATCATTGCATGTAGACCAACCATGATAAAAGAGAAGGGGGACTAGATTCCACCAGTTAGGGAAAGGGAGGGCCAAAAGCTAATGAAAGAGCTAAGCAAGATAGCTTAAGCCAAAAAGGAATATTAAATTAATATTTTTTAGAACATAAAGTATGGATAATTATTTTATCCTAAGTCCTAAAGAAGGGGACAAGTGTATCAGAGTAGCTTCCAACATGACAAGTGTCAAGTTGGAGACATGTATACTTATTTCCGAGACTTATTTCCTTTGGGGGGATCTTACCATTTTTTCTTTGACCAAAGAACCATTATTGGGGGAGATATCATCATATCTACCATGAATCCATGACCATTTCTTTTCACAGTCATCGAGCTATCCTCATACTTTCCTATCAATGTACATGAACCTATTTTCGTGGCCATTTTTCTGGTTGGTGTACCTCTCATCTTGGGAGCGAGATTGAAGAGGCGGGTTGTCAGGCCCATGAGAAATTCTCTGAGTGAGAGAATTGTTGGGGATCGATTTCCTGATGGTGATAAACTACAACTACGGTGCTCTGAGACTTTCAGTCCGACCTGTTGTTGAAGCCCTAGAAGGGAAGTGGGGCAGCCGAAGGACTGTTGAGCAGAGAAGGGGCACACTTCCTTGGGTGGGACAAGCATGTGGGGAATCAAAGGTTGTAGGCTGTCGGTTGAGTGAGCACTTGAACTGGAGTCTTTCCTATTGACCGTGAACCCTTAGCCTGGTTAGGAACCCCTTACCCAGGTGGAGTCTAGTCCCATCTCGGGGGTGACTCACTCTTGAGAGTGATGAACAGTGTAGTCTAAGGCTGGGAGGTTCATGGACAGTCTACATGCAATTGGTGACATTCTTACCAAGATAAGTATTGGTTCTGTGATGAATTTACATGATGCATTGTCATTTATGTGTTAATTTATGGGTTTTATGGCATGTGTGAGCATATCTATCTATATCTTTCAGGGTATACCCCATGTGTATGTTGCATGTCTGTGATTACTATTAATACAGCCTGAAAATGGTATATTTACTGAATGTAACTGTTTGTTTAGGTTTTATATGTGAAGCTTCCGCTAGAGAGTTTTATGTATATGTTTAATTGCATGCAGTTCAGTATGTATGCATGCCTATGTGTGTATATATGTATTAAAAAAAAATTATGTGACATACCTCAATTGGATATTGGGTTGTTACCTTATGTTGTCAGAGCTAAGTTAAGCATCTGATTAGTGACATTCCCTGACCTGTTGGTGGCTAGGGAGGTGCATTACAGTATGGTATCAGAGCATCAGTTTTCGACACTGAGCCTAAATGGGCCAAACAAGTCGAATGGAGACAAGATTACAGTATGGTATCGATTACAATATGGTATAAAGTATATTTGCGTTCATGGAAAATTGAACCATCGCGCGGAAGAATAAGATGTAGGGATGCATGCACTAAATTTAGCATTGTGTGAAGTGCATACACATAGTAAGGGTGGACGTGGTGTGCGTTGTATGGTAAGGCACAGTGAAGTCTGATTGGTGTGCACACAGTATGAGTATGAGTTGTATCACTACAATGTAGGCAAGGGTGCGCGCAGGTGATTGTGCACGATAGCGATAGAGTATTCGACAGGGAATACATAGTATTGCACGCGGTGAGGCATATTGAACTTTAGCACAGTGCCATGCATAAAGTGAAATGCATGTGGAATATCCAAGTATGATACAAAAACAATGCGCAATGGATATTGGTGTGCAATGCAGAAGTATTACACGCAAGTTATTGGCGTGACAAAGAGGAAATGTATAGCAGATACATGTGAGTGGAAGCATGAAATTACCTTATAAAGTCACTTTGCACAATAAATAAAGGTACACAAGTTTAATTTTATGCGCGCAAAATCATCTGAAAGGCTAATTAAGACGATGAACCTGAGTTTAATAGACAATTTACATAGTATTCAAAGAAAGAGGGATACACAACTGCATTGAAGTATTATTTAAAATGAGTCAAGCGAGTGAGATGAATTCTGAGTTTTATTCAGACAGTTGAAAGTGAAATATAAGTTACAAGAAGACACTTAATATTAAAGGAAACAAGATTCATATCACCATCAGTTGGAATCTTGTCCTAAGCAGTACAAAATCCGCGATTGTGCTTATATATTCATTTAAATCCAAAATTACAAAAGGGGATGATTCAAAATAACAGTTGCCTTATTTAAAGAGACCGTACAAGAATAGGTCTATCATCTCTGGAGATTCCTTACCTCTGCTACCATCTATCCAAAAGTCGTTGAAATATACTCAATTATATTTGAGGGCTCATTTCAACTTAGCTAGCTCCTCCTTAAAAGAATCTAACCAGACAGATTGATTCTCTCCAACACTTTCAACCGCTTCAGTGACGAGTTCTTTCTTCTGTCACTTGCTTCATTTCTTCCTAGTAGTTGGTTTGTTGATAACCAGATCTCTCATGATTGGATTTAGCCTGATTTCCAATCTAGAATTAGTAACAGGTACTGTGTGAAATTTAGTCGCCATTATTTGTGCAACTACCTTTTCCTTCGTACTCACAGGAAAATTTAGCATGTTTCCTGAATAACCAGTCTCATTGGATTTAACTGGGTCCATATACCTCATTTGTGTGGGCACCGAAACACTTTTGCAGAGATGAGAAGCTCGAACCAATTTGGATACTGCTTGTTGATGGATAAGATGATGCTTCCATACCCGAGAGTTGGTTATTATAGAGCCTCAATAATGAATCATTGGTAGACTTGCACGCAAGTACGATGGGTGCCATGCTCGGCTAATCCATTTCAAATGATTAAAATTTTTGAGTTCGTTACATGGCGACGTTCACCTAACTTCAAATGGCTGTGATGTACCAAGAAAATGAGACGGAGTGATCTGAATAGCCGTCACCCATCCCATGAATGGTGGATTTGACATATTGAAGCACATGACATCGGAACTTATGCAAAAGTGGTTTCGGCAAACCGCCTTTCACCTGATGTATCTCTGCACAATGATGTAGTTCTTGCTAAGTTCTCAAAA
Source organism: Picea glauca (assembly GCA_000966675.3). Classification (NCBI taxonomy): domain Eukaryota; kingdom Viridiplantae; phylum Streptophyta; class Pinopsida; order Pinales; family Pinaceae; genus Picea; species Picea glauca. The sequence goes on along the minus strand of JZKD02S1807459.1, from coordinate 68,362 downwards.
CTTGGGTCTTGTCTAAGAATCGTCATGGTGGAAACACCAAGAAATCAAAGAAGATAATTCTGATATATTTATTGAGCCGAAATAGTTCATACTTCTCATGGATTATTGATTTAGATAACCTAATAAGTTTTAATGGCTACACATTTTTCAGAATTAACAACAACTAGATCAGATCAGATCAGTATCGAATCCATAAGAATGGAAGAGACACGGAGAAATTACAGTCAACAAGATGAGAGCAGAGGGATGAATGTCCATTTGGACATTGAAGGAACAAACCCCAATGGACATGGAGAGGAAAGGGATGAAAACCTGAATATGGTAGAGACCATTAAAAATTTGCAAAAGGATGTCGAAAGGCATAAAGTTGATAATGAAAGGCTTATGAGAGCCAAAGAGCAGTAGGATGAATTCAACATGAAGTTATTGCAAAGTCTTAACAGAATAAAAAAGAAATTGGAAAAAGAAAGTGACTCAAGCAAATATGGAAGTCACAAACCTTCGGATGAGAAAAAGAAATCAGGAAATGTTAGCAGACACCACCATCACTCCTCGAAGAATTCCAATAAAAGAGTAGGTAGCAGCACAAGTCCATCCCTTGTCAGATAGCGTAAGAGGTCTGGGGTGGATGAACTACAAGGATAAATGAACAAAATCAAACCTCCTACATTTGATGGTGAGCACAAGAAGGATGAAGATGCAGAAACATGGTTGTTGGGCATGAGAAAGTATTTTCAATTACACAATTATTCTTTTCATGCAGAGGGTAGAATTTCCATCTATCAACTCAAAGGAAAGGCATCCATGTGGTGGGATCAACTTGTGCGGGTACAACACATCAAAGAGAAGAGCGTTACTTGGAGGGAGTTTAAGAGGTATTTTGAGAAGAAATACTTGACTAAGAGATATTATGACAAGAAAATGAAAGAGTTCTTTGAACTCAAGATCGGAAGCATGACCATAGATGAATATGAAAGAAGATTCCTAGAACTACTGAAGTACGTCTCCATCAAGGATGAGACAGTTAAAATTCAAAGGTATTTGAGTGGATTGTCAACATTCATCGGTGACAAAATATAGTATGATGATCCCAATACATTGGAAGAGACCATAAGATGAGCTAAATGTCTATATGATCAACAGAAAGCAAGGCCAACTTTCCAAAAAGCTTGGGAAGACAAAAAGAAGTTCAAGGTGGATCAGAGGAAGAAAGGATTTAAACCACCATTCTTCAAAAATAGTCCACAAGGACCACAAACTCCTAAAGAGCCCAAAATTATAGAGGTAGAACGACAAAGGCCAAGGCAACCACCTATTCAATGTTGGGGTTGTAAAGGAGATCATAGATTTATATATTGTCCTCATGGAGGTGAAAAATGAAGGACTCTTTATAATGTACAACAAGCTGAAACAGTAGAGGACCTCGGCAGAAATGTGCCAAGGATCTATGCAGCCCTGGATAATAAGCAAGCAAAATATTAGTCACATATGATTGAAGTGGAAGGTATGATTAACAACCAAACCATTGTTATTTTAATTGATTCAGGAGCCAGACATAGTTATATAGATCCTAAGATGGTAGAAAGTTTGCAATTTCCAATAAGAAAGCATGGAAAATGTTGGTTGGTACAGTTGGCTACAGGAGCTAAAAGAAAGGTTAATGAGACGGTTAAGTCATGTCTTATGGACATGAATGAACTGAGCACCAAATAAAATTTGAACATCTTACCTTTAGGTTCCTATGATTGTCTAATTGGGATGGATTGGTTGGACCCACATCATGCTCTATTGGATTTTCATAACAAAGCATTCCCTTTTTGGATGAAAAAGGGAACCAAAGGAAATTGCAGGGAATTCCCAGGGCAGTAACCATTAGAGAAATTTCAGCATTGCAACTGAAGAAATGTTATATCAGAGGATGTCAAATATTTGCAGTGCATATGGAGGAGACACCTAAAGACTAGGTGCCAAATTTGGAGGATTATGCAGTCCTAGAAGAGTTTGAATATGTATTCAAGGAGGTACCAGGACTACCCCCAAAGAGAGACATTGATTTTTCTATAAATCTGACACCAGGAGCAACTCCCGTGTCAAAGACTCCTTACAAAATGAGTACGCCGGAATTGAAAGAGTTGAAAATGTAGCTTGAAGAACTTCTGAGGAAGGGGTATATATGTCCAAGTGTGTCACCTTGGGGTGCCCCAGTTTTGTTTGTGAAAAATAAAGATGGAACATTAATATTGTGCATTGATTTCATACATTTGAATAAAGTGACTGTCAAGAACAAGTATCCTCTGCCAAGGATCGATGATCTTTTTGATCAATTGAAGGATGAAAAGATCTTTTCAAAGATAGATCTCAAATCGAGATACCATCAGGTAAGAATTAAATAATAATATATAAACAAGACCGCCTTCAGGACAAGGTATGGTCATTATGAGTTCACAGTGGTTCCATTTGGGTTTTCAAATGCACCAGTTGTTTTCATGTGCTTAATGAATGGTGTTTTCCGAGAATATTTAGACAAGTTTGTCATTGTCTTTCTGGATGACATTCTTATATACTCTAAGTCAGACAAAGAGCATGAACATCATTTGAAGATGGTGTTGCAAGTATTAAGGGAGCATCAATTGTATTCCAGATTGAGCAAGTGCTCATTTTATCATAAACAAATTCATTATTTGGGGCATATCATATCAGAAAATGGGATAGCAGTGGACCCTGAGAATATAGAAGCCATTAGAGAATGGTCAGCACCAAAGAATGTGACAGAGGTCAGATCATTCATGGGCCTTGTAGGTTACTACAGGAGATTCATTGGAGGATTCTCAAAGATAACACACCCAATCACTTCCTTGCAAAGAAAGGGTAAGAAGTTTTAGTGGATGTCGGACTGTGAACGGAATTTCCAACATTTGAAACAATTATTGACAAGTGCTCCAATGCTAAGGATTGAAAACCCAAATGAAGATTTCATTGTATGCACAAATGCATGGAATGAAGGAATTGGTGGAGTCCTCAGTCAAAATGGATTTGTGATATGTTATGAATCAAGGAAGTTGAAAGAGCATGAAAGAAACTATGCCACCCATGATTTGGAGTTGGCAGCCATAGTACATGCCCTGAGGAAATGGAGACACTACCTCGTGGGAAAAAGGTTTGAGCTAAGAACAGACCACAATGGTTTGAAATATTTATTTGATCAGCCAAATCTAAATGCTAGGCAAAGCAGATGGTTAGAATTTCTAAGCGAATATAACTTTGATATAAAGAATATCAAAGGGAAAGAAAATAAAGTGGTTGATGCACTCAACAGGAGGGTGCATGAACTACGTGCTACAACCATCATCATGTATCAGACTGATGTTAAAAGCAAAATTCTGGAGGCTGCAAATACAGACCTGCAATACAAAGAATTGATAGAAAAATTACAACAAGGTAAGACACCACAGAAGATGGATATTTTTAAGTTGGGAGTAGATGGAATATTGTTGTACAAGAACATAATTTTCATACCAAATGTCTAGGACTTGAAACGTATAATTTTGCATGAGATGCATAATGTTCCTTATACAGGGCACCCTGGATATCAAAAAACCGTAGCAGTGGTTAAGAGCCAATACTTTTGGCCAGGCTTGAAGAGAGAGATAGCATAATATATCGCAAGATGTATGGAATGCCAGAAAGTTAAAGTAGAACACAATCACCCAGCAGGATTGTTGCAACCTTTACCCATTCCTAAATGGAAGTGGGAAGTGGTGACAATGGATTTTACTACAGGATTTCCCAAAACAGGAAAGATACATGATTCAATTATGGTGGTGGTGGATAAGCTTACAAAATCTTCCCATTTTATTCCACTAAAAACTACTCACAAGGCAGTAGATGTCGCTGATATTTTCATGAAGGAAGTGGCACGATTGCATGGAATTCCTAAAACGATAGTGTCTGACAGAGACCCGAAATTCACCTCGAATTTCTGGAAAGGATTGTTCAAAGGATTTGGGACGAATCTGAACTTTAGTATAGCTTACCATCTTGAGTCTGATGGACAGACAGAGAGGGTGAATAGAGTGATAGAAGATATGTTGAGAATGTATGTGATGGATAAACCTTCCAAATGGGAAGACTACCTACATTTAGTAGAATTCACTTACAACAATGGGTATCAGACATCATTGAAGATGAGCCCATTTGAAGAACTTTACAGCAAAAGGTGCAATACTCCAATGAGTTGGGATAACCCAGCTGATAGAATAGTAGTCAGGCCAGAGTTGCTCAAGGAGATGGAGGACCAAATGTTAAAAATTAAGCATAATTTGAAAGCTTCCCAAGACGGACAGAAAAGTTATGCTAATAAAAATAGAATCCACAGCGAATTCAAAGTGGGTGATCATGTTTTCCTGAAGGTGAAAGCTAAAAGGAGTTCCATGAAGCTGGGAAGCAATGCCAAGTTGGTAGCCAGATTTTGTGGACCATTTAAAATCCTAGAGAGGATTGGTCCAGTTGCTTATATGATTGAATTGCCTACATGTATGTCTGTTCATAATGTATTCCATGTATCATTGCTAAAGAAATACATACCTGATGCTAATCATGTTGTTGATTGGAATGTTATTCAGGTGGAGCAAGAAGGCACTTTCCAAGTGCATCCGGTGCGCATTTTGGATCGGAAAATCAAACAACTCCAGAATCGAGCCATAGGGATTGTAAAGGTCCAATGGATCTGATATGGACTTGAAGATGCTACTTGGGAGAATGAGGATGCAATTCAGGTAGAATACCCGCATATTTTTGAAAAATATTGAAAATTTTGTTGTATATGGGTACATGATGCACTAAGGACAGTGCATAAATAAGGGGAGGGAGTTGTAATATCCCTCGGCCGAACCCAAATGAAAGTGTAATCCAAGTATATTTAAGCTAGTGAGTTGTTTAGACATCATTTTTGTAATACACCTTTCATGGCATGGTGCGCGCATATACTATGCAGTAAAGTGATGTAGTGTGCACATTTATGGATACCGCGCGCAGTAACTAAAGTGTGTGCAACCTTGAGGACAGTGGATACCGCGTGCAGTAACTAAAGTGCATGCAATATTAAGATCAATGAACCTTTATGTATATGATATGCATTATAGGCTGATGAGCCAATATTATAATATGGAATGCTTATGTTTTAAAACTAGGCAAGAGCGCCTAGATGTTAAAGGCTAGCGTGACTATTTTGTATATGTCTCGTGATTAATATAAAATACATCGTTGTGCACAAACCAAACATGATAAAAGAGAAAGGGGACTAGATTCCACCAGTTAGGGAAAGGGAGGGCCAAAATATAAGGAAAGGGATAAGCGAGAGAGCTTAAGCCAAAAAGGAATATTAAATTAATATTTCTTAGAACATAAAGTATGGATAATTATTTTATGCTAAGTCCTAAAGAAGTGGACCAGCGTATCAGAGCAGCTTCCAACATGACAAGTCTCAAGTTGGAGACATGCATACTTATTGCCGAGACTTATTGCCTTTGGGAGGATCTTACCATTTTTGCTTCGATGAGAGAACCACTATTGGGGGGGAAATCATCATCTCTACCATGAATCCATGACCATTTCTTTGCACAGTCATCGAGCTATCCTCGTATTTTCCTATCACTGTACATGAACCTATTTTCATGGCCATTTTTCTGGTTGGTGTACCTGTCATCTTGGGAGCAGGATTGAAGAGGCGAGTTGTCAGTCCCATGATCACTTCTCAGAGTGAGAGAATTGTTGGGGATTGATTTCCTAAAGGTGCTAAACTACAGCTATAGTGCTCTAAGACTTCTGGTCCGGCCTGTTGTTGAGGCCCTAGAAGGGAAGTGGGGCAGCCGAAGGACTATTGAACAGAGAAGAGGCACACTTCCTTGGGTGGGATAGGTATGTGGGGAATGAGAGAATGTAGGTGTTACAAGGGAAAAACTCTCTATGGCCAAGGGTAAACCACAACAGAAAGGTATGACTGCAACAATCAACTCAATTCTAGCATGTGCTATATAAACTAATGTGCAATATGAGGAAGAAGCCTACCTCGATCCAATCATTTGATGTTGTTCCACTGTTGAGCACTTTGACCCAAAGCTTTACACCTGTAAGAAGTTCTCAACAAACAAGCAATGCAAGTATATAGTGACAATATATCAAATGAGTTAGCACATCAGATAGCACACTCCATTAATAAACATTACAAACATGCCCATGGATAATAATAATATATTTGCAAGATATCGATAGGACGAGAAAGGAGTATTTCTATTAATAATTGATCAACAAAAGTATCAACATTACAGACTTTCGTGTCAGCACGGTTCGAAACCAAGAAACCAAGTTCCTTCCAACTGGGTCTCCACCACTTCAATACTCCACCAAAGGCAAGCTCATAACAAAGAGGTAATGAGGTCCTCTCGACAATAAGGAAAGAGCTTGGGGGCTCAACATTGTGTTCAGACTTGAGGGACAAAGGGATGCAGACTCAATATGAAGTAATTTCTCCATAGTAACTTTTCTCTCAAAGTTGAATGCTTTCTCCATTTTTCCATAGCTCAAAATTGTGCTCTTATAGCCTCCAGAATGCAACTGAAGGGCCGAGTCGGAACATTTCCAGTATATGGAAGGCCAAAGATCAGATATCTTTTTTCGTGACATGGAAACCCGACCTCATTTTGTATTTTCTGGCACAAATCTCGATATACATGAGCTGTATTGGAGCATCAAGCGTATACGCATCTTGCAAAGTAGTTAGGGAGCATATATGTGAAAAAATATATATTTTTGGCTCTGGATTTATCCAAAAGGGGTTGATAAGTCTACATAGGGAAATGGAAAAAGGCCCTCTATGCAAGATAGAATTGGCGAGGCAAATCTTACTATAACATATGCCCCCTAATGTGTGAGATCAGAGGAGTATCTGCGATGGCCTAAATACATTATAAATAACCCAGAAGTGGAGTGGTAGAGAACCAGCTGGACGAACTCAATTGCTCATTACCTTATGTACTAACTTTGCATACATGGTTGCCAAGAATACAATGAAGATCCATGTGGAAAATATACCAACAAGTGTTCATGGCCATGAGTAGGTAAGTATAAATGTGGTTACATGCCAATATATGTCATAGTCACAAACAAGGCCCAATGAAACCAGTCTCAAAATCAATCTAAAGATATTTGTATACCATGGAGTATAATCTAATATCCCATGATCATTGAAGTCAAATAGGTATTGGTCCAATGAAATGGAAGCAACAACTCAGGAAAGATGCGTCCACAAAGTGATGTATTCAAGTCTTCAATACAATCCGCCAATGGTGCAAGTCTACATCATGTGAATAAATGATTTGAGGTCAAACACGATGAGACATCATTTGATTACCAGTCATTGAGGTATACCATTAACAAATGCAAGACAACCTACCAATGATGAAAGTAGGTATCAAGGAACCGAGTACATCTCTTACAAATGTGAATAAAGGAGCTAGTGTCGAACACTTGAGAGATCCATTGTTCAAGAGACATTGATGTATTCCCATCTGTCAATGGTGAGAGAGCCTACCACTAATGACTACAAGCCTCAAGGTACTCATAAAACTCTAGGTCTCGTATCCAGAATACATGAGCTAAAGTCGATGGAAAGAGACCCACTGAAAGGAGAGCATTAAGGCATATCTCATCAGTTAGCACGAGGAATAAAGCAGGAGAATCATGATTTGGTGGAGATCAGATGAAGAACATGTTCATGAACCAACAACTCTGTGCGTCTTTTGCATGTGCCAAATGCAAGTAGTACACGAAAAAGACCCTCTGAATAAAATCCAATGATGAAAAATGCTGACAAAGGCGAGGAAACCACCAATAAGGCTAATGTCATCAAAGACATTGCACGAATCCCAAAGTGTGAATAGATGTCTTTCCATCGAACACAAGGGAAACCACCCAGTCAACGACCCATGATGAAATGTCGATTGTTGAGTTCAAGGTGACCTACCAATGATAAAAGTAGGACCAGGGTGCATCATAAGACCAAAGTATCATGTGTTTCTAAGACAAACTAAGGGTATGGCCAACATGAAAAATCAATATTTCTGAGGAGTGGCAGACACAAGTTGATAGACTTCCTTTGAACAAGAACATGAGACATACGGTGGACTCTGGCAGCATAGACTTAATGATGTGACAACTAGATGCAGGAGGCATCCATAATGTTCTCTATAGTGACTGGAAGATTAACCAGTCGGTAGAGAAAAATATGTAACGTGATCAGCTTCCTAAGGCCATGATAAACCCAAAATTATGATGACACAAGGACTCAATAAATTTGTGCTATGTTCAAAGGCAACACGCCTGCTGCCAATTACAATATAGTAATCCCCTTCCGCCCGTCTTTTTTTGTTTTTTCATAACAAGTGAATGCTATGATACAGAGGAGGGAACGAGTGTCGCAAGTAAGCAAAACTAGTTCCAGCAGTGGAACGTACCTATGCTCAATGCAAGGAAATTCATGCGGGAGATGGACACTCAGGGTGGTGTTCCCTCTAGGGTATAGGGTGTCAAATTGTGAAGGGTATAAAAAATACTCTTCTTGGTTAAGGATGCAAACTGCTTGGACCATGGTTTATAATGCAAAGAGAGAACCGTCTAAAGGCTCAATACTGCAAGCAAGGGAATGAGATGCAATCACAATTTAATGCCAAAAAATATCCTTTTTTATATCTTTTAGTCTACTTGGTGTGAAAAACGGGTAAACTTGTGCCAAATAGACGTCTTTTCAAATCCAATTTACGAGTGTAAAAAAGACAAGTTCACTCGACGATCTTTTCCATTTTTGATAGCGAGTCGGAAAAGAGCTTTACTAAGACTCATGATCTTTCAAATCTAATTTTAACGAGTGTGAAAGGGACAAATCACTAGGCGATCTTTTCAATTTTTAATAACAAGTCGGAAAAGAGCTTAACTAAGACTCGTTTTTTAGTTCTAATCAACATGTAAAGGGGGAGGCCAAGGTTCCTATCTCGACCTTCTGCTGAAAGTCAGTATCCTACGGATAGCTGACAAAATCTTGGGAAAGCCCAAAGCTTTCCAAGTCGAGGAGGATAAAGTGCTTGGAGTACATAGTCTTTGTTATGGTTCGAATAATGTCTCTTAGTGGAACATACATAGGTGGGGATATTGGATGTCCCGTCAAGTTGTCCTAGTTGAAGGGGACCTTGTCAGAACTCAGAGAGAGAGTATTTGGAGGAAGAATGAATCTCTCTTGTTCATAAGGGGGAAGACTTGGAATGTTGATGACATGTCTGGAGAGTGCATCAATCTTTTAAGGGAGATTCAGTTTGACCATAAATGGCACTGGCGTGGTCACTTATTCAATTATAGGTTGAAGAGGATGCATGGTAACGGGGGAAGGAGACGCTTCACCCTCCGTGGAGGGGGTGAGGTCAGAGGAAAATCTCGGCGGTGAGACCGTCGGGATCATTAAAGGTGAAGTGGTGTGAGGAGGAACCATGGGTGTCTCGGAGTCCGAAGGCATTTTAGGTGGGCCCCATGCCTCTGGTATCCCGACAGTCACTGGGCACAAGCAAGTAAGATGGCTTCCTTCACAAGTCCTGCAAAGGAATTTAGGCTTACGTCTGAGACGTTTAGGTTTCTCAATGGGAATGGCCGAGGAAAGAGATTCGTCTCATGTATGATGAATAGGAGTCGGAGATGTGACACAGCTATGATCAGGGGTGAAAAGGATGGTGCCCCCAACATAATTGGAAGGGGTTGGAAGCGAGTTGTCGAGATGATTTGTAGAAAGTGTTAACTCATCTCTAACATGACTAGAAGAGGTGGGCGATGGTGCACTAGTGTGGATTACAGTGGTTGGGCTAGTAATAGGTTGTGGTATTTGATTCCAAGGTCCCAGAAAATATTGATTCTGAAATATTGTAGGCTAGAAAGGATCATGGTATACTCCCTGTCCTGGACCAGAAACATGGCGGTTTATGCCAAGATGGTATGAAGAGGTCTAGGCGAGCATCATCACTGAGGTCTGCAAAGAGACTGAGGTAGGATAAGAATTATTTGAGTGAGGATATATGTTTCCCCCTTGTGAGGGTGTCCCATAAGGAGGGTAGCCCGAATTATAAAATCGATTCTCCCCATACAGAAGACCTGGGGGTACTTGAGGACCTGGTGTAGAAAAAATGTTTAAAGGGACTGACATGGCAGATGAAAGATACATGGTCGGGGTGTAATAATAACCCATCTGAGCACTAGATCCTGAAAGAGCATAGCTAGGATTGGATCCATAAGGTGGAAGGTTCCAACCTCCCATGGGAAGACGACTCATATCAAACGAAGAAGTGGCCATGTGAGCGATGGTGCCCCCAAGTCCAATGCTAAGATTCATATAAGTAGACCGGGGAGGGGGTTTCATGTGGGAAGGAATATCAACAGAAAAATGACTAGAGACCCAAGGTGTGGATTGAGCGTTGTAATCGTGAATACCATTGTAAAAAATAGAAGGGTCTGCCCCCATGAAATGAGGAGGCATCATGGGGGGGGTAGCGGTGAATGGAGGAGTAAAAGGCACTCCGCTATCCATGATCATGAAACAAAAAACCAGAGTCCTAGGGCCAACTAGTAATCAAAGAGCATACCAAAAAATCAAACAACCAATATGCATGCAAATGGGCTAAAGTGGTTGAGTGGCCTTCCTCGCTAAAGAAGGTATGCCTCATCCAGGAGGGACTTGAGACTCCCTACTAAAGTTTGGAGGTAACAGAATCAGTTATAAGGGCCCTCGTAGGCATAACAACTAGTTGATTAGATCCCCCTAGAGAGGTAATCTTTCATAAAGGTTGTGTGTTGTCCGACCCCTATCTGACCCAAGATAAAAGCAGAATAACCCCTGCAAGTAACCTATGAGAAACCTAAGTCAAGAAACTAATAAACCACTATATAACCAATGCACATGTGAATAGTCGTAAGTCTGGATGACCGTATGGGTAGGGTAGCAAAGCCCGAAACCTTGAAAGTATCACCTCTCACATAGGTATGGATACTAGAAAGATCCCTAAATACGAATAAATCCACAAAAATATCTCTGACGCTAGGTGAGTATCCAAGGGTTTTCCCTTCAACAAAATTCACGTGACCTCGTGCTTAACTCCAGTGTGAGCGGAGCCTCCTCATTATACCAATTATACAATGGATTTCTCAACTCCTTGCCTCAGACACATACGTTGATTTAATTTCCTTGGAGAAGTTTACTCACAAAATATTATTCCAAGGCACTAAATCCTAGGCTAGTTTGTGCACCCTAAACAATAAAATCATTACTAATCAATTTTAGTTTAAAGCGTAAATTTTATTGGCCTTGATTACTCAAAAAGGTATGGAAATGAAACTCATGGTGTTATGACTCTGCATGAAAAATAAAAATAGATATAATGCAAAGCCTAACTTTAACTTTTCAGTAAATGATATGCTAAATAAGAACAGTGCAATCTTCAATTTTAACTCTGCAACTTAGAAGTAAAATGCAATCTTTCACTAAATGTGTTAAGCTAATGATAAAGGTTCCAAGACAAAAATACCAACCAATGCAAAATACCTATTTTTTTGTATTTTCAATGTATTAAAAAGAAAATGCATGGACTGATAAGCGACTTGATATATAACTTCTATTGTGTATAAAATAAATCACTTGAGCAGAATACCAAGCAGCTAAGCAGACAACCCAACTACCAAGGACAAATAAAAAATGGAAAACAAAGAGAAAGACGCCGCCCAAAATTCAAATCCAAACAAGTTTCCTGTCATTCCAGGTAATATCAACAGGCACCACATAGACCTAAGAAGGCTCATTTATCCTCAAAACCTACCCAACAGTCACTAAACCAAGCAAGCAAGTAAGGGGAAGTGGTATACGCGATTGTTCAAGAGAAAAGGGCATATATACGCTTCTTGCAATGGGACAACAAGCGTGTATACACGACTGTCAGGAAAAAAAGGGCATATATCTTTTAAAACAAGGCTAGGCAAGGGTAAAAGGATGAAAAAATCAAACCCAGAGTGAACGGACTCTGTCCAACTGTGATATGACAAGAAACACAAAGGAAAAAGAGCAATGTAAGAAGAAAAAATACTTCAATCCTTAGAAGAAATATCTTTCCCCAGTGGAGTCGACAGTTCTGTTACAAGGGAAAAACTCTCTATGGCCAAGGGTAAATCACAACAAACATGTATGACTGTAGAAATCAACTCAATTCCAACATGTTCTATATAAACTAATGTGCAATACGAGGAATAAGCCTACCTCGATCCAATCGTTTGATGGCGTTCCACCATTGAGCACTTTGACCCAAAGCTTTACACCTGCAAGAAGTTCTCAACAAACAAGAAATGCAAGTATATAGTGACAATATATAAAATGAGTTAGCACATCAGATAGCACAATCCATTAATAAACATTACAAACATGCCCATGGATAATAATCATATATTCACAAGATATCGATAGGACGGGAAAGGAGTATTTTTATTAATAATTGATCAACAGAAGTATCAACATTACAAACTTCTGTGTCGACACGGTTCAAAACCAAGAAACCAAGTTCCTTCCAACTGAGTCTCCACCACTTCAATCCTCCACCAAAGGAAATCTCATAGAAAAGAGGCAATGAGGTCCTCTCAACAATAAGGAAAGAGCTTGGGGGATGAACACTGTGTTTAGACTTGAGGGACAAAGGGATGCAGACTCAATATGAAGTAATTTCTCCAGAGTAACTTTTCTCTCAAAGTTGAATGCTTTCTCCCTTTTTCCATAGCTCGAAATTGTGCTCTTATAGCCTCCAGAATGCAACTGAAGGGCCAAGTTGGAACGTTTCCAGTATATGGAAGGCCAAATATCATAGATATTTTGTCGTGACATGGAAACCCAACCTCATTTTGTATTTTCTGGCACAAATCCTGATATACGTGAGTTGTAGTGGAGCATCAAGCATATACACATCTTGCAAAGAAGTTAGGGAGCGTATATGTGGAAAAATATATATTTTTGGCTCTAGATTTATCAAAAAGGGGTTGATAAGTCTGCATAGGGAAATGGAAAAAGGCCCTCTATGCAAGATAGCAATGGTGAGGCAAATCTTTCTATAACAGTAGGTTGTTGGTTGAGTGAGCACCTGATATGAAGTCTTTCCTATTGACTATGAACCCTTTGCCTTGTTAGGAACCCCTTACCCGGGTGGAGTGTAGTCCTAGCTTGGGGGTGACTCACTCTTGAGAGTGATGAAAAGTGTAGTCTAAGGCTAGGAGGTTCATGGATGGTTTGCACGTAGTTGGTGACATTATTACCAAGATAAGTATCGGTTTTGTGATGAATTTACATGCTGCATTGTCATTTATGTGTTAATTTATGGGTTTTATGGCATGTGTGAGCATATTTGTCTGTATGTTTCAGGTATACCCCTATGTACACTGCATGTCTGTGATTACTATTAATACAGCCTGAAAATCATATATTTACTTAATGCAATTGTTTTTTTAGGTTTTATATGTGAAGCTTCTGCTAGAGTGTTTTATGTATATGTTTAATTGCATGTAGTTCAGTATGTATGTATGCCTATGTGTGTATATACGTATTAAAAAAAATATTTATGTGACATACTTCAATTGGATAATGGGTTGTTACCTTATGTTGTCAGAGCTAAGTTAAGTGTCTGAGTAGCGACGTTCTCAGCCTGTTGGTGGTCAGGGAGGTGCGTTACATGATTGGATGGAAATTCAATCTAAAAACATACCACTGTGGTTTACATCACATCTTTATGCAAAGCGACTTGAACGCATGCCAAAGGCATTGTTTAGAATTGCTTAGCGAGTACAACTTCGAGATTACCTACATAAAAGGAATAGTGAATAGAGTGGTTGATGCGTTCAGCCAAAGACTATGAATATTTTTAGTGATTCCTCTTCAGACGAATCTACGTGAAAATATTTTAACTTTATAGTGCAAACATGACTGGCATAAAGAGGTTAAGGATTTTATCGGACAAAACACAATGATGGTACCAAAATTTGAGGTATTTACTGTGGAAAGCGAAAAATTATTGAGATTTAATAATAGGATTTACGTACCTCCCAATGATGAGTTGAGGATTTTGATCCTAAAAGAGGCGCATAGAGCAATGTACATGGCTCATCCAGGAGTCATGAAGATGAGGGCATACCTTAAACCCTTATTCTTCTGGAAAGGAATGAAGGCAGGAATAATCAACTACGTGGAAAGATGTCTAGAATATTAGCAAGTGAAGGCCGAACATAGACATCCGATAGGATTACTACAACCACATGTTATTATAGAATAGAAATGGGAGGTCATTTCGATGGATTACATTGTTGGATTTTCCTTGATGGCAAGGAGACACGACTCGATTTTTGTATTAGTCGACACTCTGATTAAGAGTGCTCATTTTATTCTTGTGTGTACGATATATCAGGAACCTGACATAGCTACATTTTTCATTATTTATATTTTGATCTTGCATGTGTGCCTAAGAGGATCATATTTGATCGAGAATCGATGTTTACAGGATGATTCTGGACTAGTTTCCAAGAGGCTTTGGAAACCCAACTTAACTTTAGTATCATGTATCACCCAAAGATAGATGGGAAAACCGAATGAACAAACAAAATCTTGTAGGATATGTTGTGTATGTATGTGATGGACCAATAGAAGCATTGGGAAGAGTTGTTTCCACTGGTAGAATTTTCTTACAACAACAATTATCAAAGCACCATTAAGATGACTCCTTTTGAGTTTCTTTACAGGTGACCATGTCAGACTCCTTTGAGTTGGGATCGGCTTGAGGATAGGGTCCTGGTGGGACCAGAACCGATCTAAGAAATGAAGGATCAAATGAAAACATTAAGAAAAAATATCAAGGAAGCATAGGATTGACAAAAGAGTTATGTTGATGTGCATTATGTCGACCGTAGTTATGAAATTGGCGATTGAGTCTTCTTGCAGGTGAAACCACACAAGATTTCAATCAAGTTTGGAAGGGGTTATAAACTCTCTCCTAATTTCATGGGACCTTTCGAGATTGTGGAAAGGAAGGGGCCCGTGACCTATCGACTAGCCTTGCCTGATTCTTTGAGGCATATGTGTTAGCAAAAGATTGGTTAAGGTGCCAAGTGTCAAGAACAAGCATTGAAAAAACTCTCACAAGGTTCCAAGAATCAAAATCACTCACAGATTTTCACTACCCAATTTCACGTAGACACACAGGCGGCTGCTACCTAAATTGTAATATCCCTCGGTCGAACCCAATTATAAATATAATATAAATGTACTTAAGTTGGTGAGATTTTTTGATCTCATTTGGTAATGCACATGGTGTGGCATAGCACGCACATGAACTGTGGAGTAAAATGATGTAATATGCACATTACAGGATACCGCGCACGGTAACTAAGGTGCGCGTAGTATGAAGGATAACGAACCTCGTGTATATGATATGTGTTATAGGTTGGTGAGCCAGTTATTATAAGTTGGGATGCTTATGTTTTGGTATTAGTCTGGAACACCTAGATGTCAAAGGGAAACGTGCCTACTTTGTACATGACTCATGATTAATATAAAATGCATCGTCACATGCAGACCGACCATGATAAAAGAGATGGGGGACTGAACTTCACCAGTTAGGGAAAGGGAGGGACAAAATTCAAGGGAATATTATATTAATATTTCCTAAAGCATAACGTATAGATAATTATTTTATCCTAAGTTCTAAAGTTGGGGACAAGTGGACCAAAGTAACTTCCAATATGACAAGTTTCAAGTTGGGGACATGCATTCATATCGTAGGGGGGATAACTTACGGCAACCTGACCATCATTCTCACCATAACTTCCACAGAGAGTTCACAATGATTCTTTCCACACTCAGTTATCCAGTCAATGATTCCATGACCATTTTCACTCATGCATTTTGTTATCCTTGAGACAGCCATTTCACCATTCAGGAGTCTGTTTCCATAGCCCTTTTCAGTTGGTGTACATGGTTATCTTGGAGCGGGATTGAAGAAGTGGGTTTTCAGGCCCGTGAGAAATTATCCGAGTGAGAGAATTGTTGGGGATTGATTCCCGAAGGTGCTAAACTGCAGCTACAACGCTCTAAGACTTTTGATCTGGCCTATTGTTGAAGCGTTAGAAGGGAAGTGGGGCAACCAAGGGACTATTGAGAAGAGAAGGGGCACATTTCCTTGGGTGGGATAGGCATGTGGGGAATGAGAGGTTGTAGGCTGTTAGTTGAGTGAGCACCTGAGACGGAGTCTTTCATGTTTCCCATAAGCCTTATACTGGATAGGAACCCTTTTCCCTAGGTGGAGTTTAGTCCTAGCTCGGGAGTGAATCACTGTTGAGAGTGATGAACATTGTAGTATATGGTTGGGAGGTTCGTGGACAGTCTGTACGTAGTTGGTGACAATATTTCTAAGATAAGTACCAATTGTATGATAAAATGATATGTTTCTTTGTTATTTACACGCCTATGTTATGGTTTATCATATATGTGATTATAATTTCATGTATGTTTATGGGTAACTCCCTGTAATGTTGCATATCTGTAGTTACTGTTATTTCAGTATAAAAGTCATATGTTACCGAAAGTAATTTTTTTTTTATGTTTATATATAAAGCTTCTGCAAGAATGTTGTGTGTATATGTTTTAGTTGCATGCAATTTAAAGAGTAAATTTATGTGGTATAGCTCAGTTGACTACTGGGTATGTTACTGTATGTTCCGCAGTAAAAGGGAACGAAAAAATTTCCGTAGAGTAGCATGGTCCGGCCTGAAAAGGTTGGGAATGTTACTGACTGGTGTCAGAGCATGAGAGGTTGCTCTGGAGTGGCATACCCCGGCCTGCTGGTGGTCGGGGGAACGTTACAGATTGGTATCAGAGCTTCAGATCAACACTGATCTTGGATGGGCCAGAGGGGTTCAATTGAATTGAATATCCACAAAAGAGTAATTTCGAAGTGACCAAAATTGGATTCACAAGGTATCCATGGAAAAAGGTTGGCATGCTGGCACGCGTGGTAAGTTTTGGCACCACGCAGAAAAATGTTGGCGTGCCAGTGTGCACGGTAAATTGTGGCGTCGCATAGAAGATCATTACGCGTGGATGCACGCGCTGAGTTTAGCCTTGCACGGTGAGCATACACATAGTAATGTGCACATGGGGTGCGCAATTATTGCTTAATGCAAAGGTGTTTTGTTGGTATGTGCATAAGTATGAGTATAAGTTTTTTTGTGATGGTGTATTCAATAGTGTGCGCAGATAATTGGGCGTGATGGAATATGTTAAACTTGGCATGGTGCATGCATAGGACGAAACTCATGTGGAATAACAGTGCGTGGTACCAAAACTGTGTGCAGTGGATATTGACGCACAATGCAAGAGTAGTGCGTGTAAGTTGTCGATGCGACAAAGAAGAAATGCACAGTAGATTTAGGTGCGCGGAAAAGCATTTTACCTTGTGATATCGCTATTCACGATAAATATAAATGAACAGGTCAAAGTTTAGTGCACTTAAAGTCACTTGGAAGGCCATGAGTCTAAGTTTAAATTGCATAATAATAATAATAATAAAATAAACACACAACCGCATCGAAGAATTAATTTAAAAGAATTCCAAGTTTTAATTTCCTCTGGTTTAGACAAATGAAAAAATAAATAAATAACTTATTATAAAAGAAAACAAGATTCATAAAAACACCAGATAGAAATTGTAATAAAATAGTCTAAAATTTGTTTATGTATTTATATAGTCGTATTAATCACAAAATTACAAAAGGGGTATGACAACAGTTAGCCTGTCATGAAAAGGGTCATTTAAATAACATGCCTATCATTTCTGGTACTCTTTACCTCCGCTACCGACTATTCAAAATTCGTTGAGACATTCTTATTTTAGTTGAAGACTTACTTCAGCTTAGCGATCTCCACCTTTAAGGAAGAATCTAACCAGACCGGTTGATTCTCTCCAACACTTTCACCCGCTTCAGCCGTAGACTCCTCCTTCTTATGTCGCTTGCTCCTTTTCTTCTTAGCGGTTGGCCTGTTGATGACTAAATCTTTCATAGTGGGATTGAAACTGACTTCCAACCGCGAGTCTATAGTCGGCTCTATGTGAAACTTAGTTGCTAGGATGTGCACAAGGACCCTTTCCTCCTTATTTGCAGGAAATCCTAGCATGTTGGTCGAATAACCAGTCTCACTCGATTTAGCCTTGTCCATGTATCTCAGGTTGTGGATATCGAAAGGTGTTTTTACAGAGAGTAGAAAGTCGATCAGTTTGGAGATTACTTCATTTATGGATATGCATATATCTTCATACTTGGGGAGTGGTAATTATAGAATTCCATTTATGAAGCGTAGACAGATTACGTACAAGAGTGTTGGGTTTCCATGCTCGTCCAATCCATTTCGAATGATTATCTTTTGAGTTCGTTACATGGCGGAATTCAGTTGATGTCACATGGTTGTGAAGTACCAAATGAGCGAAGCAGGGTGATCTGACTAAGTCGTCGCCCGCTCCACGAGTGGTGGATTTGACATGTTGAGACACGTGATACCGCGTCTTGGTGAAAGTGGTTTCGGTAAACCACCTTCTTACGCAAGCATATCTCGGAAGGCACTGCACGTCTTTTTTTTCGAGACTTAGGTCTTATCTAGAATTGTCTTGGTGATAACACCAGGAAATCAGGATTGATAATTCTGATGTGTATATTGAATCAAAATGGTGCATATTCTCATGAATTGTTGAATTGTTAGCCTGATAAGTTTCGATGGCTGCACGTTTTGCATAATTAACAACAACTCGATTAGATCAGATCAGTGCAGAGTCCATAGGAATGGAAGAAGCACAGGGGAATTACAGTCATCAAGTTGAGAACAGAGTGGTGGATTTCCATTTGGGCATGGAACGAATGAACTCCAACGAACATGGAGAAGAAAGGAATGAAGATATGAATATGGATGAGACCATTAAGAATTTGCAAAAGGATGTCCAAAGCCATAAAGATGATAATGAAAGGCTTAGAAATCCAAAGAGAAGCAAGATGAATTCAACATGAAGCTATTGGATGGTTTGAACGGATTAGAAAATAAATTGGTTAGGAAGAGTAGCTCAAGTAAATCTGGGAGTCACAAACCTTCAGAGAAGAAAAGAAAAGAAACAAGTTCTATTAGACATCACCATCATTCCCAAAGGCATTCCAATAAGAGAGTAGGTAATAAATTGAGTCTATCCCCTATCAGAAGGTATAAGAGATATGGGGTGGATGAGCTGGGAGGAGAAATGAAGAAAATCAACCCTCCTACATTTGATGGTGAGCACATGAAGGATGAAGATGTAGAAACATGGTTACTAGGCATGAGGAAGTATTTTCAATTGCATAATTATTCTTCTCATGCAGAAGGTAGAATCACTATCCATCAACTCAAAGGAAAGGCCTCCATGTGGTGGGATCAACTTGTGCAGGTACAACACATTGTAGATAAAAGTGTTACTTGGAGGGAATTCAAGAAGTATTTTGAGAAGAAGTACTTGACTAAAAGATACTATGACAAGAAAATGAAAGATTTCTTTGAACTCAAGCTTGGAAGTATGACCATAGATGAATATGAGAGAAGGTTTATGGAATTATTGAAGTATGTATCTTTCATCAAGGATGAGACAGTCAAAATTCAAAGGTATTTAAGTGGATTTCCATCGTTCATCAGTGAAAAAATACAATATGATGACCCCAAGACATTAGAAGAGACCATAAGGATATATAAATGCCTATATGATCAGTAGAAAGTAAGGCCAACATTCCAAAAGGATTGGGAAGACAATAAGAAATTCAATATGGATTAGAGGAAGAAGGGAGCTGAGCCACCATTCTTCATAAATAATCCACCAGGACAGCAAACGCCTAAATAACCCAGAACTATTGACACGAGGAGTCAAGGGACAAGACAACCACCTATGCAATGTTGGGGTTGTAAAGGGGACCATAGGTTTAGAGATTGTTCTCACAGAGGTGAAAAAGGTAGGGTTGTTCGCAATGTACAGCGAGCTGAAACTGTGGAGGACATGGGCAGATATGTGCCAAGGATGTATGCAGCCCTCGACAACAAGCAAGCAGAGTATCAGTCCCAGTTGATTGAAGTGGAAGGTATGACCAACAACCGAACCCTTACTATTTTAATTGATTCAGGAGCTAGTCATAGTTATATAGACCCTAAGATGGTGGAAAGTTTACAATTACCAAGAAGCAAGCATGGGAAATCCTGGTTGGTACAACTGGCTACAGGAGCAAGAAGAAAATTTAATGAGATGGTTAATTCATGCCTCATAGACATGAATGGAATGAACACCAAGGTAGATTTAAACATCTTGCCTTTAGGTTCCTATGACTGTCTAATTGGGATGGATTCGTCGGAACAAAATCACACTCTCTTGGACTGTCACAATAAGGCATTTACTTTCTTGGATGAGGAAGGGAAACTAAGGTATAGGGAATTCCCAGGGCAGTAACCATTAGAGAAATTTCAGCATTACAGCTGAAGAAGTGTTACAGAAAAGGATGCCAAATAATTGCAGCTCATTTGGTAGAGACACCTAGATATAAGATGCCAAATTTGGAAGATTATGAAGTCCTGGAAGATTTTGAAGATGTGTTCAAGGAGGTGCCCGGACTACCCCCAAGGAGAGACATTGAATTCTCTATAAATTTGGTGCCTGGAGCAACGCCAGTATCAAAGACAACTTACAGAATGAGTACACAAGAATTGAAGGAGTTGCAAATCCAGCTTGAAGAAATTCTAAAGAAGGGGTATATATGCCCAAGTGTGTCACCTTGGGGTGGCCCAATATTGTTTGTGAGAAAGAAAGATGGAACACTAAGGTTGAGCATTGACTTTAGATAGTTGAATAAAGTGACTGTTAAGAACAAGTATCCTCTACCAAGGATTGATGACCTCTTTGATTAATTGAAGGGTGAAAAGATATTTTCAAAGATAGATCTCAGATCTGGATACCATCAGGTAAGAATTAAAGAAGAAGATATTAGCAACACCTCCTTCAGGACAAGGCATGGTCATTATGAGTTCACAGTGGTACCATTTGGGTTGTCAAATGCACCAGTTGTTTTCATGTGCTTAAAGAATGGTGTTTTCCGAGAGTATTTGGACAAGTTTGTCATTGTATTTTTGGATGACATTCTTATATATTCCAAGTGAGAGGAAGAACATGAACATAATTTAAGGATGGTGTTGCAAGTATTAAGGGAGCGTCAGTTATATGCCAAATTGAGCAAGTGTTCATTCTATCATAAACAGATTCATTATTTGGGGCATATCATTTCAAAGGATGGGATAGTAGTGGATCCAGAGAAGATAGGGGCCATTAGAGAATGGTCAACACCGAAGAATGTGGTAGAGGTGAGATCATTCATGGGTCTCGTAGGATACTACAAAAGATTCATTGAAGGATTCTCAAAGATTGCACACCCAATCACTTCCTTGCAAAGAAAGGGAGTGAAGTTTCAGTGGACATTGGATTGCGAGAAATGTTTTCAACACTTGAAACAATTATTGACAAGTGCTCCAATATTAAGGATCATAGACCTAGAAGAATATTTCATCATATGCACCAATGCATGTAATGAAGGACTTGGTGGAGTCCTCAGTCAAAACGGGTTTTTCATATGTTACGAATCAAGGAAGTTGAAGGATCATGAAAGAAACTATGTCACTCACAATTTGGATTTGGCAGCCATAGTGCATGCCTTGAGGAAATGGAGACACTACCTCATGGGAAAGAGGTTTGAGCTAAGAACGGACCAAAATGGTCTGAAATATTTATTTGATCAGCCAAATCTAAATGCTAGACAAAGCAGATGGTTAGAATTTCTAAGCAAATATGAATTTGATATAAAGCGGGGAAAGAGAATAAAGTGGTTGATGCACTCAAGGAAGGTGCATGAATTACATGCTATAGCCATTAGCATGTACCAAACTAATATTAAAATTTAAATTATGGAGGCTGCAAATGCAGATCTACAGTACAAAGAA
Organism: Picea glauca; assembly: GCA_000966675.3. Lineage (NCBI taxonomy): Eukaryota > Viridiplantae > Streptophyta > Pinopsida > Pinales > Pinaceae > Picea > Picea glauca. Next base: position 46,218 of record JZKD02S1807459.1, on the reverse strand, counting down.
TTGGTAGCAATGCTACAGAAGGGTAAGATGCTTCAGAAGGTGGATAATTATAAGTTGGGAATAGATGGAATATTGTTGCACAAGAACAAAATTTTTGTTCCAAATGTCCATGACTTGAAATGTATGATTTTGCATGAAATTCATAGTGTTCCTAATGCATGGCACCTTGGATATTATAAAACCATGGAAGCAATTAAGAGCCATTACTTTTGGCCAGGTATGAATAAATATATCACCGAGTACATCGCTAGATGTATGGAATGCCAGAAAGTGAAAGCTAAGAATAGGCACCCAACAGGATTATTGAAACCTTTAACCATTCCTGAGTGGAAGTGGAAAGTGGTGACAATGGATTTTATTACGGGATTGTCTAGAATAGGAAAGTTGCATGATTCGATCATGGTGGTGGTGGAAAAGGTTATGAAAGATGCTCATTTTATTCCACTGAAAAATACGCACAAGGCAGCAGAGGATGTTGATATTTTCATGAAGGAAGTGGCACGATTGCACGGGATTCCTAAAACAATTGTATCAGACAGAGACCCGAAATTCACCTCGAATTTCTGGAAATGATTGTTCAAAGGATTTAGAACGAATCTAAATTTTAGTACAACTTATCATCCTGAGTCTGATGGACAGACAGAAAGGTGAACAAGGTGATAGAAGATATACTGAGAATGTATGTGATGGACAAACCATCAAAATAGGAAGACTACATACACTTGGTAGAATTTGCGTACAAAAATGGGTATCAGGCATCATTGAAGATGAGCCCATTTGAAGCACTTTACGGAAGAAAGTGAAATACTCAAGTGAGTTGGGATAGCCCAGCTGATAGGACAGTAGTTGGGCCAGAGTTGCTCAAGGAAATGGAGGACCAAATGACAAAAATTAAGTAGAATTTAAAAGTTGCCCAAGACAGACAGAAAAGTTATACCAATAAGAACATAACCCACAGAGAATTAAAAGTGGGTGATCATGTTTTCTTGAAAGTGAAATCTAACAGGAGTTCCCTGAAGTTGGGAAGTTGTGCCAAGTTGGCAGCCAGATTTTGTGGGCCTTTTGAAATCCTAGAGAGGATTAGTCCAGTTGCTTATATGATTGCATTACCTGCATCTATGTTTGTTCATAATGTCTTCTATGTATCATTGCTAAAGAAATATATACCTGATGCTAATCATGTTATTGATTGGAATGTGATTCAAGTGGAGCAAGAAGGCACTTTTCAAGTGCATCTGGTGCGCATTTTGGACCGGAAATTCAAACAGCTCCGGAACTGAGCCATAGGGCTTGTAAAGGTTCAATGGCCCTGGTACGGTCCTAAGGATGCTACTTGGGAGAATGAAGATGCAATGCGAAAAGAATACCCACATCTTTTTGAAGATTTTTGAAAACTCTGTTATATATGGGTGTATGATGCACTGAGGACAGTGCATAAATAAGGGGAGGGGATTGTAATATCCCTCAGCCGAACCTAATTGTAAATATAATATAAATGTACGTAAGCTGGTGAGTTTTTTTGATAATATTTGGTAATGCACGTCATGTGGCATAGTGCTCACATGAACTGCGCAGTAAAATGATGTAATGTGCACATTCCAGGATACTGTGCGTAGTATGAAGGATAATGAGCCTCGTGTATATGATATGTGTTATAGGCTGGTGAGTCGGTTATTATAAGTTGGGATGCTTATGTTTTGGTATTAGGCCAGAACACCTAGATGTCAAAGGGAAATGTGCCTACTTTGTACATGACTCGTGATTAATATAAAATACATCGCCGCGAGAAGACTGACCACGATAAAAGAGATGGGGGACTGAACTTCACCAGTTAGGGAAAGGGAGGGCCAAAAGTCAAAGGAATATTATATTAATATTTCCTGAAGCATAATGTATGGATAATTATTTTATCATAAGTTCTAAAGTTGAGAACAAGTAGACCAAATTAACTTCCGATATGACAATTGTCAAGTTGGGGACATGCATTCATATCGTGAGGGGGATACCTTACGGTAGCCTGACCATCATTCTCACCATCACTTCCACGAAGAGTTCACAATGATTCTTTCCACACTCAGTTATCCAGTCAATGATTCCATGACCATTTTCACTCATGCATTATGTAATCCTTGAGACAACCATTTCACCATTTGGGAGTCTGTTTCCATAGCCATTTTCGGTTGGTGTACCTAGTTAGATTGGAGCGAGATTGAAGAAGTGGGTTGTCAAGCCCATGACAAATTCTCTAAGCGAGATAATCATTGGGGATTGATTCCCAAAGCTGCTAAACTGTAGCTACAACACTCTGAGACTTCCAGTCCAGCCTGTTGTTGAAGCCCTAGAAGGGAAGTGGGGCATTCGAGGGACTGTTGAACAGAGAAGGGGCACACTTCCTTGGGTGGGACAGGCATGTGGGGAATGAGAGGATGTAGGATGTTAGTTGAGTGAGCACCTGAGACAGAGTCTTTCATGTTGCCCATGAGCCCTAGCCTAGATAGGAACCCTTTTCCCTGGGTGGAGTTCAGTCCTAGCTCGGGGGTGACTCACTGTTGAGAGTGATGAACAATGTAGTCTATGGATGGGAGGTTTGTGGACGGTCTGTACATAGTTGGTGACAATATTTTTAAGATAAGTACCAATTGTATGATAAAATGATATGTTGATTTGTTATTTACACACCTATGTTATGATTTATCATATATGTGATTATAATTGCCTGTATGTTTATGGGTAACTCCCTGTAATGCTGCATATTTGTAGTTACTATTATTTCAGTATAAAAGTCGTATGTTACCGAAAGTAATTGTTTGTTTATGTTTATATATAAAGATTCTGTAAGAATGTTGTGTGTATATGTTTTAGTTGCATGAGTAAATTTATGTGGTATAGCTTAGTTGATTACTGGGTATGTTATCGTATGTTCCGCAGTAAAAGGGAATGAAAATGTTTCCCTAGAGTAGCATGGTCCGGCCTGAAATGATTGGGAATGTTATTGAATGGTGTCATAGCATGAGAGGTTTCTTTGGTGTACCCCGACCTGCGGGTGGCCAAGGGAATGTTACATAAATTCTGGCAAAAAATGAATTGTGTAGAGTTATTTTACCAGTTTTGAGTCACTAACTTGAAACTTGGATTATGAACAATTGAAAAGGTATTTTTGAAAACTGGAGGAGGTTTTTGTTCATAACATGTTGTTATCACTGAAATTTCGTCCGCAAATGGTTATAGGAATCCATCATCTTCAAACAATTATGAGGTCACCCATGGACCAAATTACCAAAAAGCATTTTCAAAAGGTCCAAAAACTATACAACCAGTGATAAAATTAAGGTGTGCTATGACTACATAGGGTGTGCACACACATGCGCAAACTAGAAATCCATGAAAAGATCACATTCACATGATGCGCGATTGTGGTCGCTAAAAGCCGCGCACACCTAAAAACAGTGCATTTATGAGATTGGTCGGCCTCCCACCCACTTCTGGTTCAGCTTCCAAATTGATTTGACATCCAAATCCTGGATGGATCCAACTGAGTGGCTAGTCAAAGACCTAAAAATGCCCTAAATAGCCCCTTTTCAACTTAAAGTTGGTTGCACAATACCTCAAAGTGGTGCTATAAAACAAGGCCATGGGTGCACTACATTTTCAAGGAATTCATTTGCAAGGTTATGTTGTTGCTATTCTCTTGGGGAATCCTCTTTTCTCATCAAGAGTATACTAACATCATTACATTGGGCAATCCATATCACCTCTTGAGTGGATTATCTTGGTATTCTTTCACCATTTCTTTCAAAGTTGTAAGAAGAGCTTAGTTGTGGGGGTCCAAGAGCCCTCCCTTGGAGGAAGAAGGGACCCAAATTCCTCTTTCTTCTTGGTGTTTTCTTTCACTAATATAATCCTTTCCATTGGTGACATGAGTCTTATTGGTTTTTTGTTCTTATGTCCTTATGCTCAATAGTTTAATTGTTCTTTCATTTCTTAGTTTAATTCTTAGCTTAGTCTTTTATGTTTATTTTTCTAACCCTTTCCTTTACTGTTGTCTTGCTTAGCTAACCCAACTAATCTTGTAAGCACCTCTTTTTTTCTCATTTAGGTGACAAAAGAGGCACAACACATGCCAAATAACAAAAACCTCTCTCAGTTTTTCAAAATGTGTTATTTTTTGAGAGATATTAGAAATATAAGTGACACTACCTACTGTTTTACAACGACACTACCTAATTTCCTGTAGCGGTCACGGTTTTGATATTCGCCTTGTTGGGAGGTTGCCACATGTCAAGGAGGGTTGGAATGGATTCTCAAGGATAATTTAGATGTCAAGGGACACTTTCACCTAAGATTTATCTCCAGCAAAGGCCTCATGCAATGAGGTGGAGACATTTTATTAATGACTTCTAACAAATTCTTCAAAATTAGTAGTTTGTTAGATTTTTATCGCTTTGATTGTTACCACCTATCTCCAAGGCTTAGAATCCAATGAAGGATATGGGATTTGACCTCCTAAGGTTATTTGTATGCTATTTTCTATTTAAGGAAGTAGATCTCTTGAGGAAAGGGTTGGATTCATGATCCAAGAGGGGAGAGAGCTAGATGAGCAGTTTATTTGCTCAATTGTAAGCCTGAGGGCCTATTGTAATTAACATTTTTTCCATTAGAGATTCATGAGACTTTCTTATGAAACTTTGTGTTCTTTGTTATCATTCTATCTTGTCATCTTGCTTGAATAATATTTACATATTTTGAAGATCAAAAGCTGCCTTTGGTTAATGAATTCATGAGCAGCAAAGGATTTGTGGTAATTTCTTGTTAATCATAGTTTATTGTTCAATCACTCTTCAATCTATATTACAGAAAGGATCTCTGTTATGTGGTTATTCTTCTCTTTGTTTACCTTATATTCTTCTATCCATCTTTGCATAAGCCTTTTGTCTGGTAGGAAGCTTGATTTCCTTTGATCTGTAGTATGTTATGACTCCATGCCCAATGGAATGTATTTGCAGCAGTTTGATGCCCTCCTTTTTACTCTTCTCTTGTTGATCCACCTATTCAAACTATTTTAATCCATTTGCATTTCTATGTTACCAAGCTTACTCTAATTTGCAGTCTTTGAGTGACTCTTGGATTGATAATAGTATGCACGATGTTTTTCACGTATTTGTTTTGAGATATTATCTTAGTGATCCTACACATGTGATTGTCATGAGTTCTTTACAGGTATCAGACGAGGGTGTGCTCATGACGAAGCCAATCCGCATTTTGGACCATCACATTCGACAGCTATGGCATCGAACAATCAATCGGATCAAGGTATAGTGGGACAACTATAGTCCACACTCAATGACCTCAGAGGACGCATATGATATGCATCAACATTTTCCATTTTTGTTTGTTAACTAGACTTATATATATTATGAGATAATGTATTTCAACACTTATATTACTGTGAAACTTCGGGACAAAGTTTAAAACAATAGGGGGTGTATGTAACATCCCGCTCTTGTGCACTCCTGATTGGACTTATTCTTTGAGAACACTTTCATGCAAGTGATCCGATTCATTATATGATTGATTGTTTCGATTGTGGATCATGATGATGTTGTGGATTTAAATATATGTTATTTTACGATATTTATATTGACATGTTCTATTGACTGGTTTTTCCGTGAGTGTGCAGGACTCTGGACCAATTAATGATGTCGATGGAATTGAGCGACCTCCTTGGACTCTGGATCGAGTCAGGGAGTGGAATGTTATGGTTTGAGTGTTTTTTATATTGCATATGTGACATATGACAAGTAGATTATGATGTTGATTTTGATCATTGACATTTTTCGTTGATGGATGTAGGCTGACGATAGATTTCCAACCAGGATCACATTTGGAGTAAAGGGGTCACGCATGACAACTAGAGATATTGAGGGAAAGGTGTGGAAGCAGCCATGCCACATCCTACTAGTACTCCCATCGTGGCTCGAACTGTAGGTCAATGATTACATAGTTTGAGAGATCAACGATGTCGTGAGGGAAGACTATGATATTCGTTCACGATGATTCTAAAGGGAACAGAATAAGGTAGTGTCCTTATTATTTAGAGGCTCTTAGTCTCCCACAAGGTCACCTGACGGAGTATTGACTCTAGGCGTTTGATTTCTACCAAAATCAGTCAAAAGTTGAGTGGCATCGTTGGAGCACGTAGTGCGTCTTGAAGGGCACGTCGTGTAAATAAAACATGAATGCAGGTGAGTGACACCCTTGGAAAACGTAGTGTGTCTTGAAGGTAATGTCGCGTAAATAAAACATGAATGCAGACGAGTGGGACCCTTGGAGCACGTAGTGCATCTTGAAGGGCATGTCGTGATTTTTAACACCGGTAAGTTATTGAATTTAGTACCTAGAAAACTATGTCTCCTTAGGAATTGGTCAGCCTTAAAATGAAGGTTGCTTGAGTAAAGACTAATAATAATAAATTCCCTTAAAAAACAAATCCGAGCCTAGTGAATTTAAAAGCCTAGGTATAAGTAGGACATGTGAACCAAAAAAAAAAAAGACATTTAACAAAGAGGGGATGAAGAAAATTCAAACATAAATAATTAAATTAAAATTTTAATGGAGGATTAAATATTTGAAAGATTATTTGTTGGCCAAGTACAGACTTGTTAATTCGGAACTTATACAAAAAAGGAAAAACTTAAAGAAAAAGGGAAATGTTGAACATAGTAGGGAATATGGGCTAGAAAACCTTCTAATTTCGAACTCAACTAGGCTTTGATAAAGGCACCATTAATTAAAATGAATGTAAGGGAATAAAGGGACATCGAGGAGTGTTTTTAGGAATACTTTTAGGTGGGTGAAGAAAATTGGCCATTTAAGTTAAATAATGAAATAAATTTCTGGTGCAACTAAGAGATCGAGTGACATGTGTACGGGGGAGGTTTATCCTAATTAAATTTTAATAAAAAAAAATTAATTAGGTTTTTGGCAACAAATCACTAAGAAAACTCTATAAAAGGAATGAAGGACGAGGAGAATGGATCATATCTGGTATGCATAACTTCATGTTGTCAGATTTTAATCTTCACTGATTTTTTCTTGTGGGAGTTGGGATACCCAACTCAGATAACGAGTGGTAGCTCGACCTTACGAGGCGAGGTGGGAGCTAATTTTCTCTGGTTGTGAGTGTGGCCCCTTTGCGGCTTGTGGGGAAGGGGGAGAAGAGTACCCCTAGCATTGGCTGAGAGGTACCATTGAGGTCTCAACGATTGGCAAGAAGGAGTTGGACAGACCGCGAACTTAGGACAACAGCAGCAGAACCTTCGCCTTTGCTTAAGGTACACATGTGTAAGTTTCACAATTTTAATTAGTTGATGGTATGTGCATTTACATATAGATGGTATGAGGTAATGGGAGGTAATGGGTTCTGGATATGTGGGTGAAATTTTGGGTTCCTCGCTTTGTATTCTTGTTAACTGTGTGGCAATATGATTTTCCGAAGAGAGACTATCCATCTGTGGTTTATTGTCTATGTTTCTTAAATATTCGTCCTTATTAGTTTTAATTATTGATATTTTAATTTTGGTAGCGCATCAAAGATTGTCCACATCAACCTACGTGGAATAGATCTTAATCCCCTTATTGGTTTTATTCACTTGTAACTTCATTTACTTCTTGTAGCACAGGAAAAATTCCCTTATTGGTTTTATTCGTTTGTAACTTTATTTACTTCCTGTAGCACAACAAATAAAAAAACTTCCTTGTCTCTGCCATCCTTAGGGTGTTCTTCTGCACTTTATTTTTCGTCCAGCTCGTCAACCTCTGCGTTTTGATGACTTTTAGCCAGCATTTTTAACTCGTGGCTCGACGTTTTGCGGGCTACCTCTGCGTTCTTGATGACTGTGCCCTTGTGTATAGGTTCTTGTATTGAGGCACTTGACACCTGGAGGATCATGCTTGGTTTGGATGCTTGTCTTTGAATTAATCGTGGAAATGAGCAAAATACCCAAAAATTTCAACTATTTTTATAAACCCCTTTTTAATTATTGCTATTTCAATTTTTAATGGTTCTCCTTCTTCATGGATTTGAATTGTGTGCCTTCTCACTTCACTTCCACTTGTATTAAAATTATTATTTCCAAAACTTTAGAAAAATGGATTGGGAGATGGGGATTTCAATTTATTTTTGACTATTTTTTTTAATTTATTATTTTTATTGTTTTGGGAATAGTTTTTTAAGTAAGTTGGAGACTTATTGTTTTTTCATGACACCCTTGATGTCGCCTCGGGGAATTGGTCGTTGCTTCTCTGTTTTTCTCCCCTTCACCTACCCTCTTTCCGGTGGTTCCTATCCCTGGCGAATTTTGTTTTCCATTATAAACTGAATGGTGGTAATCCATTTCCTTGTAATAGTTTATAATCATTTCCAGAACAGTGCATTAAACTAGCACAGCGGCTAACACGCGGTTGGTGAATGCCGAAAGACTTACGGTGGATGGCAGATAAAAAAGACTCTCTCGTTAAAAAAAACTCAGTAAAAACGTCAGGCCCATGCATGAAGAAAATTATTCACATCTCAACCACATAACTTTCATTGACAAAGGGATGAAGAATAATTAAACGTGGCAATCATATGATGTTACAGTAACTTCTTAATATGATTAGGTAAATGTTAAAAAGTAAACAGGTTAACGGATGCATTTATAAATGCAAAGAAGTTATCAACAATAAATCTGATCCATTGATTTTGGAGGACGACTAAGAATATGCCAGCATCTTCAATGCATAATCATCAGATTAAAATTTAAGATTAAAGGATCATTAATTGTGTCCATCTCCAATAGGTATACGCCCTTTCGGTATAATTAATAACAAGAGAATTTAAAAATTAGTTATATATACATTGGTTATGGAAGTATCATTTAATTGCAATTTATGATCTCATGGCGGAAGCGAATATGGCAGTAGATTATGACCGCAGTAAATGGATTTCCTTATGACAGTTAAATTTCATCCAAATTAGAACACTAATATAAAGGTTGCGTGGAATGGCCAGTGGCAGTTTTTATTGCTTTATAATTGTTGTTAATTGTCTTGAACAACGCATTAAATTATAAATTAGACGGAATGGAAGCAATGATTGAAACAATGTTAAATTCTTATAATATTTTTGTAAATTGTTTAAGCAGCACATTAAATTGAGAACAAGAGGAATGGCGGGAGATCATAATTACCTTTTTACAGTTTTGATTGTTTAGAACAACTCATTATTGTAGGAACATGTGAATGGAAATATAGTTTATATTTGATTTTTAATAGTTGATGGTTTTAGGACAGTGCACTATTTTAAGAACACAAGGGAGGCAGTATATTAAGTGCCTATAGTAATTTTTGAAATGGTTTTATAAAAGGCACTAAGTTGAAGAGCATGGGAATGACAATGAAGGTTATAGTTGCTTTTAATGGATTTTCTAATTGATTTTATAATTGGTGTTAAGTAAGGAACATGTTGAATTTGAATAAAGTTGAATGGACATGACAATTGATGGTCCTTGTCCAATTGTTGGTTACTATGTTAAATAGTTATATGTTAAATAATAATTTATTAAAGTTAAATAATAAATTTTTAAATTATAAGATATTTCATTTCTTGTAATGTTTTAAAGGAGTGTATTTTAAAAAAAGGAAGTAGGGAAGCATTGATATATTTTAAAGAAGAAAGTAGGGAAGTGTTGTTATATGTTTTTAACATTAGATTGAGGTTGGATACAATGTGTTTGAAATAGTCTTATGATGGTAAACTGTTAATGAGATACATATAGATTTTTGCGCAATTCTAAACCTATATTGAATGTAGTTACCCTGTGCCTCGTTTATCTTGATTGATTGGAGTGCTTTAGTTTATATATTTCTTATAAGGTATAACAATTAAGTTTTGGACTTCTGGCATTTGTTTTTTGTGTCATGATTTAAAGGTTTAGGATTGTTTAAGTTTGCGACTTAGTTACTATTGTGCTTGTCTCAATGTGGCAACATGATTCCTTATGATGGGATCAATGCACGCATTGATCGATGAGTGTGTATGATAGCATGGCTTTGGGTCATGTGCTTCCTAATGAGGATGATGTTGATTATTGAAATTGAGGTTTTCTAAATTGTACTGTAACGCTTGAATGTGATTTCTAAATTGTACTCGCTCGCTATGAAGGTTCTAGTTACTTGTGTCATTTTTTTATGTTGGTTGCGTCTAGATGATATTAATGTTGTCATTTAGCTTATTCATCTTGGACTTGCTTGTGTCGGGATGGGTGTAGACACCTCCTTGTTCCTCGGAACAATCGCCATCCTTGAGACCATAAATGGTCAAAATCAATGGGAACCTGGGCTTGAGCGTTGCTTATGTGTCCTAGAGGTGCTAACCATTGTATGGTAAGACGAGAGGGTAGTCGGTTTTATTCCTTGCCTGATTGATTGTTTGTTTGTTGCTTCAAGCTGTTTGATATGCTAGTATGATAAGTCATTATGTTTATGTGTTGCGTGAATTGTGTTTGTTATGTTCATCATCGAGTTGTGATGCTTGATTTTATTAATAACATTACTTTCCTTGTGGTTCAAAAAAAAAATATTAAACTTATTATGTGTCGCTTGTTGTCATAACGACAAGGTTCATTACATATGGTATCATAGTCGGTTCGACCCACGACTTGGGATCACTACGTCTTCCATTGATTAGATACTTGATTATAAAATGTCACTAATTGAATTGATTTTTATTCATACAGGTAATCATGGTTAGAGGATGTCGTAGAGGCAGATGATAGGGTGCTAGGGGAGGAGGCACGACGCCTCTAGTAGCATCCATGCCCGAGGGGTGTAACCCCCAGGGAGAATAAAAAGTTGTCGGGAAGGAACAGATAGATGTGGGTGATGTAGTTGGGCTAATGAGGTCCTTTCAGAGGATTTTAGAGGAATTGATTAGTCGTTTGGATATAGATGCGACCAAGGTGACCGCACCTCCTGATGGTTCACCGCACACCCCGGTAGGTACTGGTAGCATTCACCACGAACTCGAGAAGGTCAAGTTTCTTGAGTTCTTTGGTGCCACGGATGGCAAAATTGTCGAGGCATAGTTGGAGAATTTGGCGATGTGCTTTGCACTTCACGACTATACCTCCAACATGGAGGTCTGCATGGAGGTCTTCCAGTTGAAGGGGAGTTCTCTTATATGGTGGAAGATGCTCCTACCACAACTTAATATGGTCGTCGAAGACGTGTAATGGGAATTGTTCGAGGAGTGGTTACAGGAGAGGTACCTGTCTAAGGAATTCATTGAGCGTCATCTCAATGAGTTCAACGCCTTGCGACAGGGAGGTCGTATAGTGCCCAACTACGAGGCATGTTTGATGGAGCTACTTTTGTATGCTCCCCACCTGAATACCCAAAAGCTTAAGGTCAACAAGTTTGTTTTCGGACTTAATGTTAGTATTTGTGCAAAAGTGAGGATTTCGATGCCTCAAACTTTACACGATGTTGTCCAGAAGGCCCTTATAGATGAGGAGGAGCTCATCAACAGGGTTCAGAGAAGGAATCCGATGAGACCAACAGTACAAGCGACATCTGGTGCACAACAACATCAAACACCAGCTTGGCATCCAACGAGATATCGAGGCACTCAACAACAAACTCCCTACAGAGGACCACAACACCAGCACTAGCATCAACCATAGCAGCAACAGTTTAGGCCTATTTAGCATAACATACCAAGGTTTCAGGCCAATGGGTCGTGAGCTTCTACTTCGGGTACTAGGAGTACTAGACCAAAGACCAGGTGTTGGACATGTGGGGAGCCACATTACCATCGTGACTGCTCAGTTGAGAGGGCCAGAGCAGTTAGATCAATCAGACCCACTACTATGGGAGATTTGGGCAAGTCCCATCGGATTCATGCAGCGGTGAATAACCACTAGGCTGAGCACTAGGCTACTGTGCTTGAGACATCAGGTACCATTGTTGACCAGACCCTTATTATTTTGATATATCGAGGTGCTACAGAGAGTTTTATTTCTGTTGCAGCGCTAAAAATAATTAAGGTAAAGGCAGTTGAATAGTGCGTTTAGCTTTGTAGAAATAGATTTGGGAGCCAAAAAGAATGTTGGAGAAAAGTTTACGGTTTGTAACCTTAAAATGGGATAGTTTGTCACGAAGTCCAACCGTATGTGACGATCTTGGGGTATTATGACGTCGTGATCAGTATGGACTACATCAAATCGGATGAGGCGATAATCAACTATAAGATGAAATGATTAATTTTGGTTGATGATGAGTGTTGTGAGGGAAATCCCCTTATGGACTAGCAAATAGGGTTATCTTATGCATGTAGCTATGACCGAAATAAATCTACTTTCTACCTTCGTCCCCAGACTTAAACCCCATTCCTTTTCAACAAATACATGGTTTAGACCAACATACCTTGTTCCATATGGTTGATGTCAATCCTTCTTCATGCTTGATCGCTTGTTGGTAGCTCTCCTCCCAAGGCTAACCTGTATACAAAACAAGCAACAAACTACACATGCATTTTACCTACAGACTAATGGGTTAGAGATTCAAACATATATTTACTGATCTATGAAGAATTTATATAGTGGGATGGGAAAAACATTTCTTTATTATTAACTTTAAATGAATCAATTTACAAATGTCGAAACCGACCACTGCTCCACGAATCCTGATCCTGGGCTCCTCTTTCAAATTTCCTCCAACTTCTTTTCTTTGTATCTCTTCTTGCACAAGGATGGCTAAAGGGTTGGGACAACGAGAATATGCAAATGTGCAGAGTTTCTTTACTCTATTTCTCCTCCTCCAAATGGGACCCCTAGCCCTTCTTTTATAGGCTAGAAGAAGCTAGGTATTTGGATGAACCATTGGCCATGCATGGCCAAGAGTTTCAGTTAACTCACCCAAAGCTTTGTGTTCTGTCGGCAACTTTCCTTTTTTCGTGCTTTTGTCGGTCCACGCGGGCTATTTTAGGTCAGCTAGCGTGTACATGAGTGCAGTAATGGAGCAGGGCACGTGGGCCCTTATAAAAGAGGTTTTTTAAAGAGTTGTTCAGCAATGCTTTTGGCAAAGAAGGGATCTGAGTTGGCTTGATGCCAGGTAAGCATGTGTGGTGCAAATTAGGGTTATAATAGATGCACCCTAATGTGTGAGGTCAGAAGAGCATCTGATGGCCGAAATACATTACCAATATTTACTGATGTGTCGAACAAGTGAGTCCAAGGATGAGGAACCTGGAGGCGTCGTATGCAAAATAACAAATGTCTCACTGAGGTGGGCATACCCATGCTCAGGATAAAATAGAATCATGGCTACCAATCAAATACACTGTATATCCATGTCAAATAACTATATAAAGTGTAGCCACGAACAATACATAGTGGAGCTACATCTCGAAATCAAAAAGATATACATATAGAGTATCCATCTTCTAGAAGTTGATACAGCCTGATGGTTGGAGATGAGATCTTCAGAGCTCGAGCAACAACTTCAAAATATTCAAAACTCAAGGTAGGAGTCTAATATGGGTGTACGAATTCACTACCCAGAGGTCTTCGATGCCTCGTCGATCATGGACTAGATAATCTTGATGATCAGACTGAAGGCTTCATTGATTTCGAACAAGGACTTGATTGGACATTCAGGATGGCCCAGTATGAGAGCAAGAGACAAATTGCAGAGGGGCCAACTCAGGCTTGGTAGAAACTTCCCTTGGACAACAACACGACAAATGACGAGACTTAGGCAGCATGGCATTAATCATAATTTTATGAAGCAGGAGGCAACACAAGTTCTCCATATGCTTGGAAGAATAACCAAACAGAGGAGGACACAAATCTATGTAGCGAGAACAACTTCCTAAGGTCGTACTACATCCCAAAGCTTGCAAAAAATCAGACAGATGTGCTTTATCCAAGGGTGACTCATTATGCTGCCATTAAAGAAAATGTTTTTCCCTTCCTCTTTTTAGGGTATATTTGACTTTTTTTTGTCTTTTTCAATAATTTTGGAAAAATAAATAAAGGAATGTTACATTACGATGGAGGAACGAGTGTGACAAACATACAAGCTCAAGGAACAAGGGCAAGAATGATGTTCAGAATAATGATACTCGGGAAAAATCCTTCGGGGGCCAAGGGTGTTAAGATGCAAAAGAAAAGTGCTACAAGGCTGGCGTATAAGGTATGCAAATGTGGTTAACAAAACACACAATGGTAACATCCTTCGATGTAAGTTTAACAAGCCCATAAAAGGTAAGATCGGTGGTTTTTCATATTTAGAGAGTTTGAAAAAACATAAAAGGAGACTCCATTGGGGTACCTTTTTCGAAGATAGTCTAGTCGATTCGAAAAAGGGATAAACTAGCACCGACAAGACGTCTATTCAAAACCATTTTAACGAGTGTGATAAGGACAAGATCACTCGACCATTTTTTCATTTATAAGGAGTCTGAAAAAAGCTTAACTATGGACTCTGTCAGGAATGTTCTTCTGGACCAGTTTAATGAGTGTGAAAGAATAAGGTCACTTGACGATCTTTTCAATTTTAGGTAGTTTTAAAAGAGCTTAACTATGGACTTCGTGGGGGTTCCTTCTTCATAAATTTAGTCCCTCGGGCCTGAAAAAGGGATAAAATTATACCTGAGAGTACTCTTCTAAAGAACTGAAGTTCCATAGAGTATACCTTTGTTCGTACAGTTGACCATTCGGGCCAAAAAAGGGGTAAACTACCGCTGGACAAACGTGACTTCAAATTTTAGTTTAACGAGCATGAAAGGCCACAAGATCGTTCGACAATCTTTTCATGTTTAGAGGATCTGAAAAGGGCTTAAAAGAAGACCCATTATTTTTTGGGAGTCCTAAGGATGAGGTCAAGAGCGAAGAGGAATCATGCAAATGAGGCACAATCTTGTATTCAGGAAAAACTACAAGGACTCCCGAGCCTACAATGTTTTAGAGACAGCATGGATACCATAATGCAACCAGGATCTACCTAGGGCATCCATGTTCTGGTAATCTCTACCACCAAGTTGCGACACTTCTAAAGCAGTTGTGATGGTTCCATGTCACAACCTGATGGGATCGATCCTATGGCAAAGGAAAAAGACAATGAGATACATAAGTCAGGGTAGAAACCTAACCTATATGTTTAAGTAGATCGTCGAAAAAAAATTCCATGGACCATCGAAAATTACTCAAAACTCAAAAAAAACTGTCCCAATACCCAATCAAATCCCTCCTATATAACTCCTGAATCACTCTAAATGGTTTTTGGTATAAAGAAAATGATAAGGGAGGCAAAAAAAGTGACAAAAAGAGGCCAAAAAGTCTATAAATAGAAGCTGGCAACTCATTATCACCATTGCTGATTTGGAAATTGACTCTGGAGCCAAACGACCCCCTTTGTCAAAAGCGGTGATTCCAGGAGCTACAGTGGACGAAACGAACTTTGTCTAGACCAAGTAAGTACAAACTCCCTTATCTTGCATTGCATGTCTTTATTTGTGCATTGGGTTTCATTTTTTAGGGGGGCATTGACCTTTAAAAGGTCGGCCCTAGGTCCACGCGGGTTGTCTCTGGATAGGCCGCATGTACACGCGACTTCCACCATTACAACACACGTGGAACCCCTTATGGAATGAAAAAGGCATAAAAAGAAAGGGTTAACTCTCCTGAACCTTGGTGTTTTGCAGGATGTATGTCCATTGGAGAGAAAGAGAGCATGAAGAGGTAAATGAGTTGGTCGGGGAAGACCCCATTATTGTGGCTACTTTGATGCAGTGTGGGTTACTCAAGTTTTTCTTATGTCATTTCATGTGGGCACAACCTAGGCTACTGAATGCCTTAGTTGACTACTAGCATCCATATGCAGAGGCATTCATGTTAGAGGGGTAGTCACTAGTGCCCACGATCGAGGACATTTACTTTTTGACTGGCCTCTCCAAGAGAGGGGAACCAATCAATTTTCGAAATTTTCCTGCAGGGCCACATAACATAGCGGAATTGATAGGCCTATACTGTGTAGCTTATATAGACCGCGCGATCATGCAGGTGCCCATAAGAAAGATCACTAACTTATCACTACAGACGATAGTATTTCTTATTGGGTGAATTACTGGTTATGTGGCTCTACATCAGGCGTCCCGTGCACAGATGAACTGTGCAGTCCAGTGCTTAAATGTACAAGTTTTTTATTGGAGTACCACATTGCTTGAGTGTATAAAAAGACAACTGACAGATTGTCATTTGTGGACACATAGGAACTTCAGGTTCGGGACCATTCTGTGTTCATTCTTTTTTGAGAGAGTTCTGAGTTTTAGTCCTCAAGTAGTGGTACGAGGACATCAGGACTCTCTTCCTACTGTGTGTAGATGGACATTATTACTGCTGGGACAAGGTGGTGGAAGGACCAATGAGTCCTTTGATGAAGACTTCTTTATGGTGTTGTCACGACAAATCCTGGTTATAGAGGATTACCCCTATGCCAATATTGATTTTTTGAGAGACCTTGAGATACCAGTACCTTCTGGTGAGGAGCAAGGGGAGATGGGTAAGTCTCCACCTTTGTAGATTTTTTTGTTTTATATGTAATTTTTATGTTGTTTTGTTATATATATCATTTTTTTTGTTATGCCAGAGTGTTTGATGGATATGTATTCATTGTGTGCAGATGTGGGACCAGTGCGACCCGCTGACTATGCGAGGAACAAGCGTCGTCCTTGGCCAGGGGCCGCACCTGCCGCCACAGGGGGACCAATAGTAGCAGGAGATCTTCCAGCCGAGGAGGCTGAGAGGGTATTGAGACGGGTTGAGCGTAACTTTACTTTTCTCACTCGCATGGTCCCGATGGAAAAGATTGAGGACCTGCCACCATCTATGCAGCCTCATGTAGTGGGGGCACCATGGACATGGGTTCGGTTGTTTCGGCGTTTAGCCAAGGCTATGGACCAGTATAATAGGGCCCACAGGCCTTAACTTTAGCTAGACATTTTGACGTGCCATGAGCAGCACTTGTATATATTTTTTGAGAGCATAAGCCCTATGACTCGTTATCGATTATATTTTTGAGGTGCTTGCATCCATCTATGTACTCTGGTTACTTTATGGTATTATATATGGTTTTTTGGTCTTTTGTGTCTTATGGATCATGTGTGAAAAAATGTATTTACATGCTTATGTTAATGTTCTTTCATATGTGTGCAAGATGTCAATCTAAAATTTGATTAGCTAGAGTATCTGTAACTTGGTTTAATCTCCTAGGAACATGAAAATATGTAATATAATCAAAGTCTTGTTCTAAGAGACGTACCCTAAGGAATCATCGGTGTAAAGTTGGATCATGAACCCGGTATACTCTGTTTAACTGAGACAAAACTAGTTGAGCGTCGAGATAGACCCGGAGATGAGAGATACCCAATGACAAAGCGTCACGAAGAAACTTAATAACTGCACTATACTTGACAACATTATTTGTGGTGTCACCTAAGCATGTACCTCTAGAAGATAATAACTGGCCTTGAGGTGTAAAGATTACCCAAGCTGCGGTGGCAAGCCTCCGAGTGTGCCAACTAGCACCATCTGTGTACCCAATGAAC
The DNA here is from genome assembly GCA_000966675.3 of Picea glauca. NCBI lineage: Eukaryota > Viridiplantae > Streptophyta > Pinopsida > Pinales > Pinaceae > Picea > Picea glauca. Next base: position 28,574 of record JZKD02S1807459.1, on the reverse strand, counting down.
ACCTCAGAATCACTTGACATCTTCCACAGTGACAAGATAATGTCAACGACATGCCCATAACACGAAAAAAAACTAAAAAGTAATAGTACAAAGACTATACATATGTTACAAAAAGTTACCCACAGTGACTTGCCTATGAGTAATACTTCTTGAGGTAGAGCCCATTTCTAGGCTCCACCAAAGAATTCCTTTCAAAATCAACCAGACGATAAGTGCCCTTTTTTAAAACCTATTTTATGATGAAAGGTCCGAACCACATGGGTTTGAATTTTCCTGTCCCCAGGGGGTCCTTATCTTGGTCATAGACCAGAACAAGGTCGCCTTCAGAGAAAATCCGAGGATGAACAGACCTGTCATACTGACACTTGAACTTATGTTTGTGAGTCTCATTGGCCAGGGCTGCATCACGACGCTGCTCATTGAGCTGCTTAAGGTATACTAATCTTTCTTCAAGTGGAGAAGTGTCTGGCAATAATTGTACTGCCAACTTTAGAGACGGGATTTGACATTCGATGGGAAAGACCGCCTCCAACCCATAAACGAGTTGAAAAGGTGAGAAACCTGTTGCATTCTTAATAGATGTTAGGTAATCCCATAATGTCGAGTATAACATCAAATTCCAATTTGACTTGGTTGAGTTGATGGTTCGTTGTAGAATAGTCTTAAGAGTTTTGTTTACAACTTCCACCTATCCATTTTCTTGGGGGTAGTAGGGTGGTGAATGTTCTTGTCATAACCCAAGATTTGAAATTAACTCGATCATCATCTGGTTTTGAAAGTGACTGCCATGGTCAGTGACAACCTCTCTTGGGACACCGAACCTTGCTATTATCTGATTGAATAAAAAGAGAGTTGCAGTCTCTCCCTCATCTTTAAACGTTGGCATAGCTTCAACCCAGTTTGTGAAGTAGTCTACAGCTACGATGATATAGCGGTGCCCCCTTGCTGAAGGAGGGTTGCATGTAGTGTAATCAATCCCCCACTTGGTGAAGGGACCTACTGTGATGACAGGAAACATGGGAGCGGGATGTGCCCTCATCTTCCGAGAGAAGATTTGGCACGGATGGCACTTCTTGACTGATTCGATACAATCCTTGATAAGTGTCGGCCATAAGTAACCTACTCGTAGAATATTTTGGGATGTCACCAACCTAGACAAATGACCACCACAAGCTCTGGTATGGAAATCGTTAAGAATGATAACTACTTCATCGTGAGTGAGACATCGACATAGGATGCAGTCTACACCTCTCCAATATAATGTATCATCGAGTATGAGATAATTCTTAGCCTGATGGTGTATGCGTCGATGCTCATCACGAGAAGTAGTAGTGGGGCACTTCAAAGTCTGGAGATAGATAAGTATATCTCCGTACCAGGGATCCGAAGAGGTGATCAAAAACATATCTCCTCTAATAGGAGACTCTTCAGGCACCAGATCACCTGACTCAACCAGAAGTTCCGAAATAAGTTCTGCGAAGACCAGTGACTTTTTCGACTTCGCTGAAACGAAATCCAAGTCAAACTCTTGGAGGATGACTATCCATCTACTGATTTTTCCGCCTATTACCTGTCGTGTCAACATGTACTGAAATGGATTTACGACAACAATAATAGTGGTCTTGCAAAACAGAACATAATGACGGAACCGTTGAACAGCATGGACTACTGCCAACGAAAGTTTTTTCAGTATGATAATAATTGAGTTCCAGTCCTACGAGGCCTCGGCTCAGGTAATAGATGACATATTATGAGAACAAGGCATGTTCCTGAACTAAGACCATGCCAATGGTTAACTCTTTTCCAGCCATATATAATAGGAAATCCTTGTTATAGTTAGGTGGCTGGAGCAGAGGGGAAGTTGTGAGTGCATGTTTTGATGCGGTGAAAGAGCGTTGAGTGGCATCATCCCAACAACAGGGAACGTCTTTTTTAAGTAAGTGCATAAATCCCTTAGTGATTTCAACGTAGTTAGCGATAAAGCGTCTTAGAAAATTCGCCTTGCCCTGTAAACTCTAAAGTTGAAGGATTTTGCGTGGGGGGGCAACTGAATTATTGCCTCAACCTTGAGAGGATCAACCATGATCCCTGTTGTTGACACTATGAAACTTAACAATCGTCCTGACGTTACGCAGAAGCTACACTTGTTTGGATTCAAGCGAATCCGAAAGTAGCGAAAATGTTCGAAGATAATTCGGAGGTATGTGGGATGATCTATTCTCTTGCAAGATCGAGATGCTAAATCATCTAAATAGGCCTCAACTATATGCTTGAGGTCATGGAAATCAAAAGAGATGGCCCGCTAAAAGGTGGCTCCAACATTTTTGAGACCGAAAGGAATCTTACGATACGCAAATGTACCCCATGGACAGATGAATGTCATTTTGTGTTGGTCTTCAGGTTTGATTTGGATTTGATTATATCCAAAAAAACCATCCATGAAAGTAAAGGCTTCGCAACCCACACAGTCATCAATAATCTAGTCGATAAAAGGTGTGGGAAAATTATCTTTGGGACATGCCTTGTTCAAATCATGGAAGTCGGTACATACACGAATCATGCCTTGTTTTTTATTGACCAGTACGAGGTTTGACACCCATTGGGTCAAATGGATAGGATAAATAAACCCGGCTTATGGAAGGTTGGGTCCTACAGGTTCCCTTCTCCCTCCAACAGGTCACTCTTGATCCTCTCACTATCGCTCTCTCTTACAACAACACTCTCAGTAGGAGAAACATTGATGAATTTCAGCTATATGTATGATCCTAACCTCATCCATCATGGGGCATCTGTTATCACTGAAATTTCATCCTCAAATGGTTACAGGAATCCAGCATTTTCAAACAGTTATGAGGTCACCCATGGACCAAAATTACCAAAAATCATTTCCAAAAGGTCCAAAAACTATACAACCAGTGATAAAATTAAGGTGCACTGTGACTACACGGGGCGCGCACGCACATGTGCAAAGAAAAAACACACAAAAAGTGCACATGCGCACGATGCACGACTGTGGTCACTAAAAGCCGCTCACACCTGAGAACAATGCATTTATGAGATTTGTCGGCCTCCCACCCACTTCTCGTTCAACTTCCAAGTTGATTTGACATCTAAATCTCGGCTGGATCCAACTGGGTGGCTGGTCAAAGACCTAAAAATGCCCTAAACAACCCCTTTTCACACTTAAACCTGGTTGCACAATACCTCAAAGTGGTTCTATAAAACAAGGCCATGGGTTCACTACATTTTCAAGGAATTCATTTGCAAGGTTATGCTGCTGCTATTCTCTTGGGGAATCCTCTTTTCTCATCAAGAGTATACTAGCATCATTACATTGGGMAATCCATCTCACCTCTTGAGTGGATTAGCTTGGGATTCTTTCACCATTTCTTTCAAAGTTGTAAGAAGAGCTTAGTTGTGGGGGTCCAAGAGCCCTCCCTTGGAGGAAGAAGGGACCCAAAGTCCTCTTTCTTCTTGGTGTTTTCTTTCACTAATATAATACTTTCCACTGGTGACATGAGTCTTATTGGTTTTTTGTTCTTATGTCCTTATGCTCAATAGTTTAATTGTTCTTTAATTTCTTAGTTTAATTCTTAGATTAGTCTTTTATGTTTCTTTTTCTAACCCTTTACTTTACTGTTGTCTTGCTTAGCTAACCCAACTAAGCTTGTAAGCACCTCTGTTTTGCTCATTTAGGTGACAAAAGAGGCGCAACACATGCCAAATAACAAAAACCTCTCTCAGTTTTTCAAAATGTGTTATTTTTTTAGAGATATTAGAAATATAAGTGGAACTACCTACTGTTTTACAACAATGCTACCTAATTTCCTGTAGTGGTCACAGTTTTGATATTCGCCTTGTTGGGAGGTTGCCACATGTCAAGGAGGGTTGGAATGGCTTCTCAAGGATCATTTAGATGTCAAGGGACACCTGCACCTAAGATTTATCTCTAGAAAAGGCCTCATGCAATGAGGTGGAGACATTTTATTAATGACTTCCAACAAATTCCTGAAAATTAGCAGTTTATTGGATTTTTGTCACTTTGATTGTTGCCACCTATCTCCAAGGATTAGAATCCAATGAAGGATATTGGATTCAAACTCCTAAGGCTATTTGGATGCTATTTTCTATTTAAGGAACTAGATCTCTTGAGGAAAGGGTTGGATTCACGATCCAAGAGGGGAGAGAGCTAGATGAGCAGTTTATTTGCTCAATTGTAAGCCTGAGGGCCTGTTGTAATTAGCATTTATGCCATTAGAGATTCATGAGAGTTTATTATGAAACTTTGTGTTCTTTGTTATCATTCTATATTGTCATCTTGCTTGAATAATATTTACAGATTTTGAAGATCAAAAGATGCCTTTGGTTAATGAATTCATGAGTTGCAAAGGATTTGTGGTAATTGCTTGTTAATCACAGTTTATTGTTCAATCACTTTTCAATCTATATTATAGAAAGGATCTCTGTTATGTGGTTATTCTTCTCTTTGTTTACATTATATTCTTCTATCCATATTTGCATAAGCCTTTTGTCTGGTAGGAAGCTTGATTTCCTTTGATCTGTAGTATGTTATGACTCCATGCCCAATGGAATGTATTTGCAGTAGTTTGATGCTCTCCTTTTTACTCTTTTCTTGTTGATCCACCTATTCAAAATATTTTAATCCATTTGCATTTCTATGTTACCAGGCTTACTCTAATTTGCACTCTGGGAGTGACTCTTGGATTGATAACAGTATGCACAATGTTTTTCACATATCTGTTTTGAGATATTATCTTAGTGATCCTACACATGTGATTGACATGAGTTCCTTACAGGTATCAGATGAGGGTGTGCTCGCGGCGAAGCCAATCCACATTTTGGACCATCACATTCGATAGCTATGACATCAAAAAATCGATCAGATCAAGGTACAGTGGGAAAACTATAGTCCACACTCAATGACCTCGGAGGATGCATATGATATGCGTCAACCGTTTCCATTTTTGTTTGTTAACTACACTTATAGATATTATGAGATAATGTATTTTAGCACTTATATTACTATGAATCTTCAGGACAATTTAAAACAAGAGGGGGTGTATGTAACATCCCGCTCTTGTGCACTCCTGATTGGAATTTTTCTTTGAGGACACTTTCATGCAAGTGATATGATTCATTATATGATTGACTGTTTCGATTGTGGATCATGATGATGTTGTGGATTTGAATATATGTTATTTTACGATTTTTATATTGACTGTTTTTTTCATGAGTGTGTAGGAATCTGGACCGATTAATGATGTCGATGGAATTGAGCGACCTCCTTGGACTCTGGATCGAGTTAGGGAGTGGAATGTTATGGTTTGAGTGTTTTTGATATTGCATATGTGACATATGACAAGTAGATTATGATGTTGATTTTGATCGTTGACATGTTTCGTTGATGGATGTAGGCTGACGATAGATTTCCAACCGGGCTCACATTTGGAGTAAAGGGATCACGCATGCCAACCAGAGATATTGAGGGAAATATGTGGAATCATCCCTGCCACATCCTATTAGTACTCCCGTCGTGGCTCAAACTGTAGGCCAATGATTACGTAGTTCGAGAGATCAACGATGTCGTGAGGGAAGATTGTGATATCCGCTCACGATGATTCTAAAGGGAATACAATAAGGTAGGGTCCTTATTCCTTAGAGGCCCTTGGTCTCCCACAAGGTCACCTGATGAAGTATTGACTCCAGGAGTTTGATTTCTATCAAAATCAGTCAAAAGGCGAGTGGCACTGTTGGAGCACGTAGTGGGTCTTGAAGGGAACGTCGCGTAAATAAAACATGAATGCAAGTGAGTGAAACCCTTGGAGAACGTAGTGCGTCTTGAAGAGAACGTCGTGTAACTAAAACATGGATGCAGACGAGTGGGATCCCTGGAGCATGTAGTGCATCTTGAAGGGCATGTCGTGATTTTTAACACTGGTAAGTTATTGAACTTAGTACCTAGAAAACTATGTATCCTTAGGACTTGGTCAACCTTAAAATTAAGGTTGCTTGAGTAAAGACTAATAATAATAAATTCCCTTAAAAATAAATTCCGAGCCTAGTGAATTTAAAAGCCTAGGTATAAGAAGGACATGTGAACAAAAAAAAAAAAAGACATTTAACAAAGGGGGGATGAAGAAAATTCAAACATAAATAATTAAATTAAAATTTTAATGGAGGATTAAAAATTTGAAAGATTATATGTTGGCCAAGTACAAACTTGTTAATTCGAAAACTCTACAAAAAAGGGAAAACTTAAAGAAAAAGGGAAATGTGGAACATAGTAGGGAATATGGGCTAGAAAACCTTCTAAGTTCGAACTCAAATAGGCTTTAACAAAGGTGCCATTAATTAAAAGGAATCTAAGGGAATAAAGGGACATCGAGGAGTGCTTTTAGGAATACTTTTAGGTGGGTGAAGAAAATTGACCATTTAAGTTAAATAACGAAATAAATTTCTGGTGCAACTAAAAGATCGAGTGACATGTGTACGGGGGAGGTTTATCCTAATTAAATTTTAATAAAAAAATAATAATTAGGTTTTTGGCAACAAATCACTAAGAAAACTCTATAAAAGGAATGAAAGACGAGGAGAATGGATCATATCTAGTATGCATAACTTCATGCTGTCAAATTTTAATCTTCACTGATTTTTTCTTGTGGGAGTTGGGATACCCAACTCAGATAACGAGTGGTAGCTTGACCTTACAAGGCGAGGTGGGAGATAATTATCTCTGGTTGTGAGTGTGGCCCCTTTATGGCTCGTGGGGAAGGGGGAGAAGAGTACCCCTAGCATTGGCTGGGAGGTACCATTGAGGTCTCAGCGGTTGGCAAGAAGGAGTTGGACAGAGCGCGAATGTAGGACAACAACAACAGAACCTTCGCCTTTGCTTAAGGTACACATGTGTAAGTTTCACAATTTTAATTAGTTGATGATATGTGCATTTACATATAGATGGTATGAGGTAATGGGTTCTGGATATGTGGGTGAAATTTTGGGTTCCTCGCTCTGTATTCTTTTTAACTGCATGGCAATATGATTTTCCGAAGAGAGACTATCCATCTGTAGTTTATCGTCTATGTTTCTTAAATATTCGTCCTTGTTAGTTTTAATTATTGATATTTTAATTCTGGTAGTGCATCAAATATTGTCCATATTAGTTTTATTTACATGTATCTTTAGTCACTTGTAGCACATCAACCTATGCGGAATAGATCTTAATCCCCTTATTGGTTTTATTCACTTGTAACTTCATTTACTTCTTGTATCACAGGAAAAATTCCTTTATTGGTTTTATTCGTTTGTAACTTTATTTACTTCCTGTAGCACCGCAAAAAAAAACTTCCTTGTTTCTGCCATCCTTAGGGTGTTCGTCTGCACTTTATTTTTCGTCCAGCTCGTCAACCTCTGCGTTTTGACGACTTTTAGCCAACATTTTTAACTCAAGGCTCGACGTTTTGCGGGCTACCTCTGCGTTCGTGATGACTATGTCCCTCTTCTTACTGAGGCGCATCCCATCGCTTTTATCTCAGGGATTTCATGTTGATCCCTTGTCTTGATGTTCTTGTTTAACTTTGGATTCACTACGTGATTTCGTAAGGGATGTGGAGGGGGCATCGAGGTGTTGTTCTTTTACTAGGTTCCATCGTGGACTATCCCTTGGAGCCTTGTGTGTAGGTTCTTGTCTTGAGGCACTTGACACCTGGAGGATCATGCTTGGTTTGGATGCTTGGCTTTGAATTAATCGTGGAAATGATCAAAATACCCAAAAATTTCAACTATTTTTATAAACTTGTTAGCGAAATTTCTTGTCCTAGGCACAAGAGTATTCGGGTCTGCAAGATGCACAAGAAGCTCCCGAGAGAAGCATGGAAAGATATCGTTTCAATGCTTCCAAGCACATAATAGGGCAAAGTTATGTTATCGACGGTCCAGATTCATCTATAAGGGCAGATCAACAGTCATCGGTATATCGAGGCTACCAAGTTGACTGAGATATAGCGTCGAAGAAAGTAACTATATGCCAAGACTAAATCCGGGTCGTCTGATCCAGTGACACATAGTGCGAGATCTAGTTGGCGTATCGGCATTCGGGAGTTCGAAGGGAGAAATTCCCTCGTCTTCTCACATCTCAAAAACCCGAACCCCATAGTGCCGAAAACACCCAGAGTCGGGCCTGCAATGTCGCAAAGCAGTCTCGGCCGCTCATCCAAAGGGGACACCTGGCGCACGATTAGGCTCCTCGCCTTTTCGCTCATCGCGATTTCAAGGCGCAAGGAACAGCTCCGTCATCTTCCTGATGCGCAAGGTGCCGGGAGTGTCCAGGACCCGGGCATACACATCGCCGAGTAAGTTCAGGACCATCAGATTTGGGAGAGGCATGTGGCACCCGATTAAGCCATCTCAGCGTTTCACTCATCGCAACTCTGAATAAGCAAGGATTAACCCCTTCTATTCACGAACGCCGAAAGCACTTTGGGAATAGACTAAGGGTCACAGCCCGTGGTCACTTGGGAAAGAAAGCAGTTGTGAAAAAAAGGGCCAAAAGCATCGAGTCTAGTCGCCGAAAGGATCATCATGATCTCTATGTGCCATCCGATTCAACCTTGATCCTAGTTTTTTGCCTGGAGTAAATGAAGATGAGAAGGGGTAGTTGAAACCTCTCCTCAGGCATTAAGTGTAAGTTATGGATAATCTGGCAGGCAGTCTGCTCGAGAGGGTCCTGTGTATCCATATTCCCAAAGAAGCCATGCCGAGTCCTCGACCAGCCGGAGGAGGTCTGCACACGCTAGCTCGGAACTTAATGGCTCAGTTACTCCCCTTACAGGAGCCATGCGCAGTTAAGGTGGCGTCTAACAAAGAATACCCGCCTGAATTTGGCTGAAGGGACACCAAGCCTTGGATGATTGAGCCCACTGATGTTGGGTGATTTTCTTTGAGTATATAAGCTCAGTCTTTGTATTTTGTAATCTATCGATGGTTGAGTGAGGCTCCCGGTGGTAAAACTTTAATGAAACACTGCTATTCTAGTCATGCATGGACTCTTGAGACTTCTTGCCTTATGAATGTCAGTTTCTTTCACGTCTTTGTTTACACTATGTTAGAACAACTTGGAATTGGAAAATCCAGTCGAGTTGTAACTGTTATAGGATGATGTAGATTGGATCACTGTAATAGTTGCATTGTTTCTAATCGGTCCTTGTGATTTTCTCAACATTGAACGACTTGGAATTGGAGAATATAGTCAAGTCCCCCTTCAGTTTCTTGAAGCCCTGAACAAGAGGATCTTGCATTCAGGGTTTTCTTCTACAAATTGTTGAAAGGTCTGTTACCTGAGGTAGTTTTTCCACTCCTCTCACCAAGTCTTCAACCTGCTCATTTTCAAATCAACTCACTGACTGAAGTTAGATCAAGACCTCCTTTGTTCCTTACATACCAGACTCAGTTCCTGAGTTAGAGCGATATCTGCCTGAGTCTCTACCCATTTGATCACCCATTAAAACTATCGTGACACATAAACTGATGGGCGTCGGGCTCTGCTCCTGCTGCAATCTAGGAGTGACTTATGTCGCCAACATTTCTGGCGTCGTTGCTAGGGACGAAGTTGAAAATCTTCCCTGGGATTGAACGACATTGAGCTTCTGATTCTGAAGGTGCATTAGGCATCAGAGCCCTTGAAGATTGCTACTGTGCACCTGGCGACTCCATTGTGATGACTCCACTATGGCGAACCTGTCGTGTCAATTGTGGCTTTCAGAGGTAGACACAAGTGGTCCCATCCACAGCTGCCTCTAGCTACACCAAAAACTGATCCGGAGGTGGTTCTCAGGAAAGGAAATGCTTCTGAAGGAGAAGCTTCTGCCACCAAACCAGGTAATCCACCATCTCCTTCTATAAGAACTCCATTTTTTCCTCTTTAGTTTCCTAGTAGACCACTTTCTGAAGTTTCCCGTTTCCTGAATTTCAGGAGTGTTCCTATTGAGGTTTCCCCCTCTGGTCTAGGATTAGAGGGAGAAATCCTTGTCACTCCCATTTCTCCTGAAGCTGCACCTTGGCATAGACCCAGGACCACAGAAGATTTCCCCACTCCTAGCTTTACCGCTCCTCCTCTTGTTACTATTGTCGCTTCTGCGCGAAGGGAAACATCAGCCGACTTAAGCTCGCTAGCCTTCTCCCTAAATCCCCTATTGTTTCCCACTCCCCTTAGAAGCTCATCCCCAGTATCCCCTTTTCAATCTCCTTCTCCTCCGAGTTCTCCTCCACACAATATCCCTATGGCAGGAGAAGATCCCCCTATGACCAGAATGGAGGCCATTATATCCGCTAGGTATGCTCCCCTCGTGTTACCACAGCCTCTCAATGCCCTCCCAATAGATGGTTACCTCAAGCAGCTGCCCAAGTTTACAAGCGAGGGGGACATAACTACAGAAGAACACCTAGAAGCCTTTTACTATTTCACAGATGATAATGTCATCATGCATGCAGACGTATGGATGAGGATTTTCATCCATAGCCTTCAAGGCAAGGCTAGAAAATGGTTCAAGGCCCTGCCTCCTGGATATATTGATGGGATCAAAGCTTTAGATAATGCATTTTTGAGACAGTGGGGAGATAAAAAAGACTTCATGTATTACATGACAGAGTTTGGGTCTTTGAAGAGAAAAGAAGGAGAGTCTGTCTCCGACTTCTCCAAGAGGTTCAATAAAATGTAAAACAAAATCCTTACTGAGATAAAACCCTCTGAAGCCTCTGCAAAGATCACTTATACTAGTGCCTTTGATCCTAATTTCTACCTCCTGTTGAGGGAGAGAAGAGCCACTACTCTAGCCCACATGCAGGATGCAGCCGTGGAGGTAGAATCTAACACATTGGTTGTCGACCGACTCAGGAACACTGCTGGTAGAAACATATCCAAGAAGAGGCCTGAATCTTCCTCATCCATCTCCTCTCCCCTGCCCCTTCAAACAGATGAGACAACTAGAATACTAAAGTTGCTTTCTGCTAGAATGGAAAGGTGGGAGTTAGAAGGGAAGCCCATGTACAGAAATCCCCAAAATGTTGATGGTAGAGGTTTTAGGACACGTGATAACAATGGACCATGGGCCTTCCCAAGGGAACAAAGGGAAAAAGACAGAGAAGATCAAAGGATTCAATTCCCTATCCAAAATAACCTGGTTACTCATGATGGAGGGGAGGAGATAGACGAGTTCAACCCCAAAATTCATTGTGTTGAAGAAACTCCTTCTTTTCCCCATTTGACTCAGTATGCATATGAAAAATCCTTGATGAACATCCAAATCCATGAGTTAGGTAAGGGAGAAAGGGCCGGTCACGCCTCTAACAAATAAAATCTCAAGTCAAGAAAGAAAGAAGGAGACTTTGACAGCCAAGACCATCCCCTCATAGCAGATAGGCCTACTAAATCTGTAGCAGCCACTACTAAAGAAAAGAAAACTCAGAGTGCTTCGCCAGCAGCCAAGGAGCCTGTCACTACAGTAAGGGAAGCTCCTAATCCTATCCCTCCTTCAATTTTGAGCATGAGATTCAGAAGATTAGAATTCCTGTACCCCTATCTGAACTCGTTAAAAATGAAGATTTCAAAAGGTCCCTCTCCAAGTTGCTACAATCTGAGTCCCCCCAGCCTCCCTCTGACTCAGTGAACCTTCAATATGAGAAACCATCTATCATCCTAGGTCCCATGGTAGAAGACATAGATGATTCATCCCCTCCCTTCTACACCTCCCTGAACATACATGATAAAGTGTTGCATAATTGCCTCATGGATTCAGGAGCTTCCCATAACCTTATGCCCAAGGTAGTCATGGAAGAACTAGGACTGGAAGTGACAAAGGCCTATCATGATTTGTACTCTTTTGATTCAAGAAGAGTGCAGTGTCTGGGAGTCATCAAAGACCTGGTGGTTTCTTTGTTTCAGCTGCCCATGAAGAGTGTGGTCATGGATATCGTGGTAGCTGACGTTCCCCCCAAGTTTGGCATGTTGTTTTCAAGGTCTTGGATTAAAAGACTTGGAGGAACATTACAGATGGATCTCACATATGCCACCATTCCAGTCTTTGGAGGAGAACATAGGAGGTTGTATAGAGAAGCCCAGCTAGCCTATATTGTCAGTGATGAAGCAAACCCCACTAATCACCCCATCTTTGCGCTTGACACCGACTTAGGGTCTAGTTTGTTGCAGATCACTGAAACTCCTGAGGTCCCTTTATAGATCAGAAAGTATCCCATTCTCAATCAGCAGATACCTCCTCCAACCACCTCTGTTTGGAAGATGTTCTTTGATGGAGCTTCCTCCAGTATAGGAACAGGCACTGGAGTGATTTTCATATCGCCCTATCAAGAGACCATATCCCTGTCATACAAGCTGGAATTTGAAACTACCAACAATGTGGCGGAATATGAGGCTCTTGTTCTGGGTATGAGGGCTGCAAAAGAAATGGGAATTGAAGAGGTGTCAGTGTTCGGAGATGCAGAATTGATAATCCAACAGGTCATGAATGTTTATCGGTCCAAGCATCCTCGGATCGGGAGTTACAGAAATGAGGTATGGGACCTGATTGATAATTTCTTCTCATCTTTCAACATTACTTTTGTCCCAAGGGAAGAAAATAACTCGATTGACTCCTTAGCGGTCTCGGCTAGTCTGTTCAGGATCCCTCTGACGCCGAAGATCCATGCTAAGGTCGAAATAAGATACAGGCCATCCATCCTGGACAATGTAAAGCATTGGGAGGTATTCGAGGACGATCTTGAAATCAAAAATTTTCTTCAGTACATTGATGAGTTTTTAGCATTGCACATTGATCAAGATCCTGATCTCGAAGGTGACCCTCCCTCTGAGGTATTCTTGAATAAAATTGTTAATCACCAGATTATTCAGTTGCCTAACAATCACATTCCAAGGGGACTAGTCCCTTTAGAAAGACTGTTCAACAAGAATGATGTAGAAGTAAAGGGTGGTGTCTCAAATAAAGATGTTGATATAGCCGAATGCAATATTGGCACACAGGAGGAGCCTAAGTTTATCAAATTATCAAGCAGCCTGACTAGTGAACAGAGAGAAGAATATACTGAATTATTAAAGGAGGTCGTTGACGTGTTTGCATGGGCCTATGAATACCTCAAGACTTATGACACATCTGTCATTGAGCACAAGATCCCACTGAAAGAAGAGGCTAAGCCATTCAGGCAGAAGTTGAGACAGATAAATCCCATGTTGCTACCTGTCATGGAGAAAGAAGTGAAGAAATTGCTAGATGCCCAAATCATCATCCCCTTGAGATATTCCGAATGGGTGGCCAATTTGGTCCCATTAAGGAAGAAAAGTGGAGAAATCAAACTCTGTGTCGATTTCAGGAACCTAGACAGGAGCTCAAGGAAAGACAATTACCCCCTGCCCAACATGGAACACATATTGCAAAGGGTAACCGGTGCATCTAGGATATCCATGATTGACGGATTTTCTGGTTATAATCAGATATCAGTCATGCCTGAGGACAAAGAAAAAACAACCTTCACCACTCCTTGGGGGACATTCATGTATGCCAAAATGACTTTTGGATTGATGAATGCAGGAGCAACATTTCAGTGAGCCATGGACATAGCCTTCATCAGGGAGAAGGACCAGTTTGTGGTAATCTATCTAGATGACATCACGGTCTTCTCTAGGTCAGACAAGGAGCACCGTTGCCACTTGAGGAAAGTTTTTCTGAAGTGTCAAAGGCTTGGCCTATCCTTAAATCCCAGGAAATTCGTGTTTGCTATGAAGGAGGGGAAGATATTAGGCCATATAGTATCGACAGAAGGAGTGAGGATTGATCCTAGTAGGGTAGAGGCAATCCAAACCCTGTCACTTCCTATATCCAAGAAGGAAGTTTAGGCCTTTTTAGGGAAGATTAATTTCTTGAGGAGATTCGTCTCAAATTTTGTTGAGTTGGTGAAACATATCACGACCATGCTCAAGAAGGGAAATGAAGTGAAATGGACCGTTGAACCCAGGGAATCTTTTATCCAAATAAAAAGGGCATTGACTGAGGCACATGTGTTGATCAGTCCTAACTATTTCAAAGAATTCCTAATTTTCTCTTTTGCTTCTTTCGATACAGTAGCAATGGTCTTGTTGCAGAAAAATGAGGGAGGGAAAGAACAACCCATTGCCTTCTTCAGCAAGGCATTAAGAGACGCAGAGATCAGGTATGAAATCATGGAAAAGTAGGCTTATGCTTTAGTAAAATCCCTCAAATCTTTCAGAATCTATGTCCTGCACTCAAAAGTGACGACATGCGTTCCTTCAGCCTCTGTGAAGGACATCCTTGTACAACCCGACATAGATGGGAGAAGAGGCAAGTTGATTGCCAAGATCCTAGAGTTTGATCTGGAGATTAAACCCACCAAGTTGATGAAGGGGCAGGGTTTAGCCAAGCTGCTGGCTGAATCCAATTGCAAAGCCTTGGGAATTAGCTTCATCAATGCATGTTCAGAAAATCCGCAAGATGAGTCATCCAATAAGGATTCACAGGGTACCTTATCACTAATAGCATGCACCTAGTACAAGGACATCTTGTACTTTCTGCAAGAATTGAAGCCTCCTGATGGAATGGGAAAAAGAAAGGCGAGAGATTTAAAGCTCAAGACGGTCAGATATTGCCTCATTGACCAAGCCTTGTACTGGAAAGACCCTCTAGGGGTATTTTTAAAATGCCTGGACCCGCAAGAAGCCCAGAAGGTTATATTTGATTTCCATAATGGCCTTTGCGGGGGGCATCAGAGGGCATCATTTCTGAAATACAACAACTCATAAGATCCTCAGGGATGGATATTACTGGCCTACTTTATTCATTGATGTCTGCAGAGAAATCAGAGCTTGCATCAAATGCCAAAAGTTCTCAGGAAAGCAGCAGCTCAAATCACTACCATTAAAGCCTATAGTAGCTTCAACACCTTTTCAGTAGTGGGGGTTGGACTTCATTGGAGAAATTCATCCTCCCTCAAGTGGTCAACATAGATGGATCCTGACTGCGACAGACTATTTCACCAAGTGGATAGAAGCTACCCCTACCAGGAGTACTTCTCACAAAGTAATTATCAGCTTCCTGGAGGATATCATAGCCAGATTTGGTTGTCCCAACAAAATCGTCACCAACAATGCCGCCTCTTTTAGTTCTGAGCCTTTGGTCAAGTTCTGTGAACAGTTTGAGATTTCGCTGATCCACTCTACTCCCTATTATCCTCAAGGAAATGGACTGGCGAAGTCTTCCAATAAAATTCTTATCAAGCTCCTTAAAAAATTATTGGAAGACAATAAAAGGGCTTGGGATTCAAAGCTCAAATTTTCCCTATGGGCCAACCGGGTGACAATAAAGAGGTCTCTGGGCATCTCACCTTTCCAACTTGTTTATGGAATAGAGGTTGTTTTTCCTACCCAGCTCACTCTATCTGTGGCAAAATTTCTCCAGGACCTTGAAGAAGATCCCGACCATATGACTAGGAGGATTCATCATATGGTGGAAGTACAATAGATTAGGAAATAGGCCATGAACAGGGCCTACCATCATCAGCAGAAGATCAAGCAAACCTTTGACAGGAAGAGCAAAAAGAAATTTTTCGAGTTGGGTGATCTGGTGCTCAAATGGGATGCGCCCAAGAAGGATAGGGGAAAACACAGTAAGTTTGATGCCCTCTGGTTTGGGCCTCTCAAGATCTCTGAGGTATTTTCAAACAACACTTACAGGTTGCAGGATTTGGAAGGCGAAGAAGTTTTTGATGGCCCAGTGAATGGGCATTTCTTAAAAAAATGTTTTTTGTAAGCCGCAGGCGGCTTCTTTTGTTTTGTAAATATTGTTTTATGTTTTTTGTTTTCGGCCTAATAAATGACTCCATAGCCCAATAGCAAGGCACTGAATCTGCAAAAAGAGTCCTTAGAGCATCGCAGGGATGACTCTATCCCCCATGGAGCCTAATTTTAGCGACATTTCTTGTCCTAGGCACAAGAGTATTCGGGTTTGCAAGATGCACAAGAAGCACCGGAGAGCAGCATGGAAAAATCTCATTTTAAGGCTTCCAAGCACGTAAGAGGGAGAAGTTATGTTGTCGACGGTATAGATTCATCCATAAGGGCAGATCAACAGTCATCGAGATATCGGGGCTACCAAGTTGACCGAGATATAGCGTCGAAGAAAGCGACTATATGCCAAAACTAAATCCAGGTCGTCCGATCCAGCGACACATAGTGCGAGATCTAGTCGGTGTATCAAAATTCGGGAGTTCAAAGGGAGAAAGTCCCTCATCTTCTCACATCTTGAAAACCCAAACCCCGAAGTGCCAAAAGTGCCCAGATTCGGGCCCGCAATGTTGTGAAGCAGTCTCAGTCGCTCATCCAAAGGGGACACCTGGTGCACGATTAGGCTCCTTGCCTTTTCGCTCATCGCGATTTCAAGGCACAAGGAACAACTCCGTCATATTCCCGATGCGCGAGGTGTTGGGAGCGTCTAGGACCCGGGCCTACACATCACCGAGTAAGTTCAAGACCGTCAGATCTGGGAGAGGCGCGTGGCGCCCGATTAAGCCATCTCGGCGTTTCGCTCATTGCAACTGTGAATAAGAAAGGATTAACCCCTTCTATTCGCGAAGGCCGAAAGAACTTTGGGAATAGACTAAGGGTCACATCCCTTGGTCACTTGGGAAAGAAAGGAGCTGTGCAAAAAAGGGCCAAAAGCATCGAGTCTAGTTACCAAAAGGATCATTGTGATCTCCATGCGCCATCCAATTCAACCTCGATCCTGGTTTTTCGCCTGGAGTAAATGAAGATGAGAAGGGGTAGTTGAAACCTCTCCTCAGGCATTAAGTGTAAGTTATGGATAATCTGGCAGGCGGTCTGCTCAAGAGGGTCCTGTGTACCCATCTTCCCAAAGAAGCCATGCCTAGTCCTCGACCAGCCGAAGGAGGTCTGCACACGCTAGCTTGGAACTTAATGGCTTAGCTACTCCCCTTACAGGATCCATGCGCAGTTAAGGTGGCATCTGACAAACAATACCCGCCTGAATTTGGATGAAGGGACACCAAGCCTTGGATGACTGAGCCCGCCGATGTTGGGCGATTTTCTCTGAGTATATAAGCTCAGTCTTTGTATTTTGTAATCTATCAATGGTTGAGCGAGGCTCTCGGTGGTAAAACTTTAATGAAACACTATTATTCTAGTCATGCATGGACTCTTGAGACTTCTTGCCTTATGAATGTCAGTTTCTTTCACGTCTTTGTTTACAGTGTGTTAGAACGACTCGGAATTGGAGAATCCAGTCAATTTGTAACTGTTATAGGATGATCTAGATTGGATCACTGTAACAGTTGCATTGTTTCTAATCGGTCCTTGTGATTTTCTCAATGCTGAACGACTTGGAATTGGAGAATCCAATCAAGTTACCCTTTAGTTTCTCGAAGCCCTGAACAAGAGGATCTCACATTCAGGGTTTTCTTCTACAAATTTTTGAAAGGTCTGTTGCCTGAGGTAGTTTGTCCACTCCTCTCACCAAGTCTTCAACCTGCTCATTTTCAAATCAACTCACTGATTGAAGTTAGATCAAGACCTCCTTTGTTCCTTACATACCAGATTCAGTTCCTGAGTTAGAGTGATATCTGCCCGAGTCTCTACCCATTTGATCACCCATTAAAAATATCGTGACACATAAACTAATGGGCGTCGAGCTCTGCTCCTATTGCAATCCAGGAGTGACTTCCGTCGCCAACAAAACCCATTTTTAATTATTTCTATTTCAATTTTTAATGGTTCTCCTTCTTCATGGATTTGAATTGTGTGCCTTCTCACTTCGCTTCCACTTGTATTAAAATTATTATTTCCAAAACTTTAGAAAAATGGATTAGGAGATGGGGATTTCAATTTATTTTTTACTATTTTTTTTTATTGATTATTTCTGAAATTATTGTTTTGGGAATAGTTTTTTAAGTAAGTTGGAGACTTATTGTTTTTTCCTGACTCCCTTGATGTTGTTTCGGGGAATTGGTCGTTGCTTCTCTGCTTTTCCCCCCTTCAGCTACCCTCTAACATTTCCGGTGGTTCCTATCCCTGGCGAATTTTGTTTTCCATTATAAATTGAATGGCAGTAATCCATTGCCTTGTAATAGTTTATAAGCGTTTTTAGAACAGTGCATTAAATTAATAACAGGAGAATTTAGGAATTAGTTATATATACATTAGTTATGGAAGTATCATTTAATTGCAATTTATGATCTCATGGCGGAAGTGAATATGGTAGTAGATTATGACCACAGTAAATAGATTTCCTTATAACAGTTAAATTTCATTCAGATTAGAACACTAATATAAAGGTTGCATGGAATGGCTAGTGGCAGTTTTTATTGCTTTATAATTGTTGTTAATTGTTTTGAACAACACATTAAATCAGTTTTATTCCTTGCCTGATTGACTGTTCGTTTGTTTCTTCAAGTTGTTTGATGTGCTAGTATGATAGGTCGTTATGTTTATGTGTTGCGTGAATTGCGTTCATTATGTTCATCATCGAGTTGTGATGCTTGATTGTATTAATAACATTAATTTCCTTGTGGTTCAAAAAAAAAATATTGAACTTGTTATGCATCTCTTGTTGTCATAACGACGGGGTTCATTACATATGGTATCATAGTCTGTTCGACCAACGACTTGGGATCACTACGACTTTCATTGATTAGATACTTGATTATTAAATGTCGCTAATTGAATTGATTTGTATTCATGCAGGTAATCATGGTTAGAGGTTGTCGTAGAGGAAGATGATAGGGTGGTAGGGGAGGAGGCACAACGCCTCTAGTAGCATCCATGCCCGAGGGGTGTAACCCCCAGGGAGAATAACAGGTTGTCAGGAAGGAACAAATAGATGTGGGTGATGTAGTTGGGCTAATGAGGTCCTTTCAGAGGATGTCAGAGGAACTGATTAGTTGTTTGGATACAGATGTGACCAGGGTGATTGCACCTCCTGATGGTCCACCGCATGCCCTAGTAGGTACTGGTAGCGTTCACTGCAAACTCGAAAAGGTCAAGTTTCCTGAGTTCTTTGGTGCCACGGATGGCACAACTAGCGAGGCATGGTTGGAGAATATGGCGATGTGCTTTTCACTTCGTGACTATAACTCCAACATCAAGTTTTGCATGGAGGTCTTCCGGTTGAAGGGGAGTTATCTTCTATGGTGGAAGATGCTCCTACCACAACTGAACATGATCGTCGAAGACGTGTCATGGGAATTGTTTGAGGAGCGGTTACAGGAGAGGTACATGTCTGAGGAATTCATTGAACGTCATCTCAATGAGTTCAATGCCTTGCGATAGGGGGGTCGTATAGTGCCCGACTAAGAGGCCTGTTTCATGGAGCTGCTTTGGTATGCTCCCCACCTGAATACCCAGAAGCTTAAGGTCAACAAGTTTGTTTTCGGCCTTAATGTTAGTATTTGTGCAAAAGTGAGGATTTTGATGACTCAAACTTTACACGATGTTGTCCAGAAGGCCCTTATAGATGAGGAGGAGCTCATTAGCGGGGGTCAGAGAAGGACTCTGATGAGACCAACAGTACAGGCGACATCTGGTGCACAACAACATCAAACACCAGCTAGGCATCCACCAGGATATCGAGGCACTCTGATAGGATCCACATTTAGTACACCACGGCGACCGACGCCTCAACAACGAACTCCCTACAGAGGACCACAACACTAGCACCAACGTCGACCGCAGCAGCAACAGTTTAGGCCTATTTAGCATAACAGACCAGGGTTCCAGGCCAATGGGCCGTGAGCTTCTACTTCAGGTACTAGGAGTACTAGACCGAAGACCAGGTGTTGGACATGTGGGGAGCCACATTACCATCATGACTGCCTAGTTGAGAGGGCTAGAGCAATCGGATCAGTCAGACCCAGTACTATGGGAGATTTGGGCAAGGCCCATCAGATTCATGCAGCAGTGAATAACCACCAGGCCGAGCACTAGGCTATTGTGCTTGAGACGTCAGGTACCATCGCTGACTAGACCCTTATTATTTTGATATATTGAGGTGCTACAGAGAGTTTTATTTCTGCTACAATGCTAAAAATAACTAAGGTAAAGGTAGTCAAATAGGACGTGTTTATCTTTGTAGAAATGGCTTCGGGAGTCAAAGAGAATGTTGGAGGAAAGTTTACGGTTTGTAGCCTTAAAATGGGATAGTTTGTCACAAAGGCCAACCGTACATGACGATCTTGGGGTATTATGACATCGTGATCGGTATGGACTGCATTGAATCGCATGAGGCGATAATCAACTATAGGATGAAATGATTGAGTTTGGTCGATGATGAGGGATAGAGACATGTGATTGTAGGTAGGAACTAGGGAGTTTTCATAAGGTTCATCTCTTCTTTAGAACTATGGAAGAACATGCACAAGGGATGCAAGGTATATGTGATCCTTGTGTTAAACGAAAAGGGCATTGTGGAAGGCCTAGAAAACCTTCTGGTAGTGCGAGATTTTGTGGACGTCTTCCCAGAGGAGTTACAAAGGTTGTGGCCAAAGAGGGAATTGGAATTTACCATTGACCTAAAACTGAGAATAGAACCGATAGAAAGAATGCCTTATCAGATGTCAACCCCCGAGTTACAAGAGTTGAAAATGCAACTGAAGGAGTTGTTGGAACTAGGACTTATATGTCCAAGTGTGTCATCGTGGGGTGAGCCTGTTATTTTCATACAAAATAAAAATGTGTCGTGGAGACTCTTCATTGACTACCGTCAATTGAACAAGGAAACGATCAAGAACCAGTATATGTTTCCAAGGATTGACGATCTGTTTGATCATATGAAGGGAACGACAGTGTTTTAAAAGATTGACTTGAGATCAGGGTATCACCAGTTACAGATTAAGGAGGAAACAATTCATAATATCACCTTTAATACGAGGTTTGGACATTTTGAGTTTATTTTTTTATAGTTTGGACTGACAAACGCCCTAGGGGTAGTTATGAGCTTGATGAACAGGGTGTTCCGCGAATACTTGGACAAGTTTATTCAAGTGTTCATTGAGGATATTTTGATATATTCTCGAACAATGGAGGAGCATGAGTCATGACGAACACTTGCACTTGGTACTATAATGTTTTCGAGAGAAACAATTGTTTGGGAAATTTTCGAAATGTTTGTTTTATCAATCGAAGATTCATTATTTAGGGCATGTTATCTATGGTGAAGGTATCGTTGTGGATCCAGTGAAGTTCAAGTCTATTATAGAATGGCTTGCGCCGACAAATGTCCCAGAAGTGTGTATCTTCATGGGTTTCGCGGGGTACTTGTTGGCGACGGAAGTCACTCCTGGATTGCAACAGGAGCAGATCCTGACGCCCATTAGTTTATGTGTCACGATAGTTTTAATGGGTGATCAAATGGGTAGAGACTCGGGCAGATATCTCTCTAACTCAATAACTGAGTCTGGTATGTAAGGAACAAAGGAGGTCTTGATCTAAATTCAGTCAGTGAGTTGATTTGAAAATGAGTGGGTTGAAGACTTGGTGAGAGGAGTGGACAAAATACCTCAGGCAACAGACCTTTCAGCAATTTGTAGAAGAAAACCCTAAATGCGAGATCCTCTTATTCAGGGCTTCGAGAAACTGAAGGGGGACTTTACTGGATTTTCCAATTCCAAGTCGTTCAGCGTTGAGAAAATCACAAGGACAGATTAGAAACAATGCAATTGTTACAGTGATCCAATCTACATCATACTATAACCGTTACAATTCGACAAGATTCTCCAATTCCGAGTCGTTCTAACACAGTGTAAACAAAGACGTGAAAGAAACTGACATTCATAAGGCAAGAAGTCTCAAGAATCCATGCATGACTAGAATAACAGTGTTTCATTAAAGTTTTACCACCGAGAGCCTCGCTCAACCATCGATAGATTACAAAGTACAAAGACTGAGCTTATATACTCAGAGAAAATCACCCAACATCTGCGGGCTCACTCATCCAAGGCTTGGTGTCCCTTCATCTAAATTTGGGCAGGTATTCTTTGTCATATGCCACCTTAACTACGCATGGCTCCTGTAAGGGGAGTAGCTGAGCCATTAAGTTCCAAGCTAGCGTGCGCAAACCTCCTCCGACTGGTCGAGGACTCGGCATGGCTTCTTTGGGAAGATGGGTACACAGGACCCTCTCGACCAAACCACCTGCCAGATTATCCATACCTTACACTTAATGCCTGAGGAGAGGTTTCAAATACCCCTTCTCATCTTCATTTACTCCAGGCAAAAAACCAGGATCGAGGTTGAATCGGATGGTGCATGGAGATCACGATGATTCTTTCAACGACTAGACTCGATGCTTTTGTCCCTTTTTTGCATAGCTCCTTTCTTTCCCAAGTGACCACGGGCTGTGACCCTTAGTCTATTCCCAAAGTGCTTTCATCATTCATGAATAGAAGGGGTTAATCCTTTCTTATTCACAGTTACGATGAGCGAAACACCGAGATGGCTTAATCGGGCGCCACGCGCCTCTCCCAGATCTAACGGTCCTGAAATTACTTGGTGATGTCTAGGCCTGGGTCCTGGACGTTCCCAGCAGCTCACGCATCGAGAATATGACAGAGTTGTTCCTTGTTCCTTGAAATCGCGATGAGAAAAAAGGCGAGGAGCCTAATCATGTGCCAGGTGTCCCCTTTGGATGGGCGACTGAGATTGCTTCATGACGCTGCATGCCCGACTCTAGGCGGTTTCGACACTCTGGGGTTCGAGTTTTCAAGATGTGAGAAGACGAGGGACTTTCTCCCTTCGAACTCCCGAATGTCGATACGCCGACTAGATCTCGCACTATGTGTCACTGGATCGGACGACCTAGATTTAGTCTTGGCATATAGTCGCTTTCTTCGATGCTATATCTCGGTCAACTTGGTAGCCCCGATATCCCGATGACCGTTGATCTGCCCTTATGGATGAATCTGGACCGTCGACAACATAACTTCGCCCTCTTACGTGCTTGAAAGCCTTAAAACGAGATTTTTCCATGCTACTCTCGGGCGCTTCTTGTGCATCTTGCAGACTCGAATACTCTTGTGCCTAGGACAAGAAATGTCGCTAACAAATGCCTTATCAGATGTCAACCTCCGAGTTACAAGAGTTGAAAATGAAACTGAAAGAGTTGTTGGACCTAGGACTTATATGTCCAAGTGTGTCACCGTGGGGTGAGCCTGTTATTTTCATACAAAAGAAAAATGTGTCGTGGAGACTCTTCATTGACTACCGTCAATTGAACAAGGAAACGATCAAGAACCAATATACGTTTCCAAGGATTGACGATCTGTTTGATCATATGAAGGGAATGACAGTGTTTTAAAAGATTGACTTGAGATCAGGGTATCAGCAGTTACGGATTAAGGAGGAAACGATTCATAAGATCACCTTTAATACGAGGTTTGGAAATTTTGAGTTTATTTTTTTACAGTTTGGACTAACAAACACCCTAGGGGTAGTTATGAGCTTGATGAACGGGGTGTTCCACGAATAATTGGACAAGTTTCTTCAAGTGTTCATTGAGGATATTTTGATATATTCTCGGACAATGGAGGAGCATGAGTCATGAAGAACACTTTCACTTGGTACTATAATGTCTTCGAGAGAAACAATTGTTTGGGAAATTGTCGAAATGTTTGTTTTATCAATCGAAGATTCATTATTTAGGGCATGTTATCTCCGATGAAGGTATCGTTGTGGATCCAATGAAGGTCAAGGCTATTATGGAATGGCTTGCGCTGAAAAATGTCCTAGAAGTGTGTATCTTCATGGGTTTCGCGCGGTACTATCGATAGTTCATCGAGGGTTTTCAAAGATAGAAAATTTGATTAAGAAATTGCAGAAGAAGAACAAGAAGTTTGTGTGGATTGAGAAATGCACAGAACCATTTTGGAGGCTCAAGGAGATGTTGACGACAACGCCAATATTGAAGGTCCCTGACATGGAAGAGGACTTCTTGGTATGCATTGACACATCTAAGGAAGTCTTAGGAAAAGTATTTATACAAGAGGGTTGATTGATTGCTTACATCTTGAGAAAGTTAAGAAGGCATGAAGAGTACTATGTGTTGCATTGTTTGGATTTGTTATCCATTTTGTATGCCTTGAGAGTATGGAGACACTACCTGATTGGATAGAAATTCGAACTAAAAACAAACCACTATGGTTTACAACACATCTTTATGAAAAGATACTTGAATGCACGACAAAGGCATTGGTCATAATTACTTAAGAAGTACGATTTTGAGATTACCTACATAAAAGGAACAATGAACATAGTGGTTGATGCATTGAGTCGGAGAGCACAGATATTTTCAGTGATGCCTCTTCAAACAAATCTACATGAAAATATTCTAACTTTACAATGCAATAATGACTAGTATAAAGAGGTTAAGGATTTTATCGGACAAAAAACAATGATGGTACCAAAATTTGAGGGATTTACTATGGACAATGATGGATTATTGAGATTTAATAATTGGATTTACGTACCACCCAACGACGAGTTGAGGAGTTTTATCCTAAATGAGGCTCAAAGAGCAGTTTACATTGCTCATCCAGGAGTCACAGAGATGAGGGGAGACTTTAAACCCTTATTCTTCTGGAAATGAATGAAGGTGGACATAGTCAAATACATGGCAAGATGTCTAGAATTTCAGTAGGTGAAGGATGAAGATAGACATCTGATAGGATTAGTACATCCACACGCTATTTCGAAATCGAAATGGGAGGTCATTTAGATGGATTTCGTTGTTGGATTTCCCCTGAAGGCAAGGAGACATGACTCAATTTTTGTAGTAGTCCACACTCTAACGAAGAGTGCTAATTTTATTCCTGTGTGTACCACGTATCAGGCACCTGACATAGCTAGAGTTTTCATTAGTGAGATTGTGAGGTTGCATGGCGTGCCTAAGAGGATCATATCCTATCGAGGATCGGTGTTTACAAGATGATTTTGGACTAGTTTCCAAGAGGCTTTGGGAACCCAACTTAACTTTAGTACCATGTATCACCCGAAGACAGATGAACATACTGAACCAACCAACCAAATCTTAGAGGATGTGTTGCGTATGTACGTGATGGACCAACAAGAAGAGTTGGGAAGAATTCTTGCCACTGGTATAATTTTCTTACAACAACAGTTATCAAAGCACCATTAAGATGGCGCCTCAAGGATTGGTGTTTACCAGACGATTTTGGACTAGTTTCCAAGAGGATTTGGGAACCCAGCTTAACTTTAGTACCGTGTATCACCCGAAGACAGACGGACATACTGAACGAACGAACCAAATCTTAGAGGATGTGTTGCATATGTACGTGATGGACCAACAAGAAGAGTTGGGAAGAATTCTTTCCACTGGTATAATTTGCTTACAACAACAATTATCAAAGCACCATTAAGATGGCACCTCGAGGATTGGTGTTTACAAGATGATTTTGGACTAGTTTCCAAGAGGCTTTGGGAACCCAACTTAACTTTAGTACCGTGTATCACCCAAAGACAGACAGACATACTGAACAAACCAACCAAATCTTAGAGGATGTGTTGCGTATGTACGTGATGGACCAACAAGAAGAGTTGGGAAGAATTCTTACCACTGGTATAATTTGCTTACAACAACGGTTATTAAAGCACCATTAAGATGATGCCTCGAGGATCGGTGTTTACAAGACGATTTTGGACTAGTTTCCAAGAGGCTTTGGGAACCCAACTTAAATTTAGTACCGTGTATCACCCGAAGACAGACAGACATACTGAACAAACAAACCAAATCTTAGAGGATGTGTTGCGTATGTACGTGATGGACCAACAAGAAGAGTTGGGAAGAATTCTTGCCACTAGTATAATTTGCTTACAACAACAGTTATCAAAGCACCATTAAGATGGCGCCTTTAGAGTTTATTTATGGGAGACCATGTCAGACGTCTTTGAGTTGGGATCAGCTTGCGGATAGGGTCCTGGTGGGACCAAAAGCGATCCAAGAAATGGAATATCAAATGAAAACAATAAGACAAAGGATCAAGGAAGCGCAGGATCGGAAAAAGAGTTATGATGATGTGCATCATGTTGACCATAGTTATGAAATTGGTGATCGAGTCTTCTTGCGGGTGAAACCACACAAGATTTCGATCAAGTTTGGAATGGATGCTAAAATATCTCCTAGGTTCATGAGACCTTTTGAGATTGTGGAAATGAAGGGACACATGGCCTATCAACTAGCCTTGCCTGATTCTTTGAGGGGTATGCATGATGTTTTTCACACATATATTTTGAGACATTATGTTAGTGATCTTACACATGTGATTGAAATGAGTTCCTTTTAGGTACCAGATGAGGGTGCGTTCACGACAAAGCCAATCCTCTTTCTGGACCATCACATTTGAAATCTACAACTTTGAACAGTCGATTGGGACAACTATATTCCACACTCGACGACCTGGGAGGACGCATATGATATGCGTCAGGAGTTTCCATTTTTTTTTGTTAGCTAGACTTTAGATATTATGAGATACTTTATTTTGACACTTATATTACTGTGAAACTTTGGGACGAAGTTTAAAACAAGAGGAAGTGTATGTAACATCCTTCTCTTTCGCACTCCTGATTGGATTTATTCTTTGAGAACACTTACATGCAAGTGATCCGGTTCATTATATGACTCATTGTTTTGATTGTGGATCATGATGATGTTGTGGATTTGATGATATGTTATTTTATGATATTTATATTGACAAGTGCTATTGACTATTTTTTTCTTAAGTATGCAGGACTCTGGACAAATTAAGGATGTCGATAGCATCTAGGGACCTCCTTGGACTTTGGATCGAGTTAGGGAGTGGATTGTTATGGCCTGAGTGTTTTTTATATTGCATATGTGACATATGACTAGTATATTTTGATGTTGACTTTGATCGCTGACATGCTTCGTTTATGGATGCAGGTTGACGATAGCTTGCCAACCAAACTCACATTTGGAGTAAAGGGGTCACGCATGACAACCAGAAATATTGGTGGAGAGGTGTGGCAACAACCCGACCACAACCTACTATCACTCTCATCATGGATCGAATTGTAGGTTAATGATTACCAAGTTCGAGAGATCCACGATGTCGTGAGGGTAGACTGTGACAGTCACTCACGATGATTCTAAGGGGCGCGCAATAAGGTAGGGTCCTTATTCCTTAGAGCCCCTCAGTCTCCCACAAGGTCACCTGACAGAGTATTGACTCCAGGGGTTTGAAGTCTACCAAAATCATTCAAAAGGCGAGTGGCACCCTTGGAGAACGTAGTGCATCTTGAAGGGCACGTTGTGATTTTTAACACTGGCAATTTATTGAACTTAGTACCTAGAAAAATATGTCTCCTTAGGACTTGGTCAACCTTAAAATGAATGTTGCTTGAGTAAAGACTAATAATCATAAATTTCCATAAAAACGTTTTGTCGAGCCTAGTGAATTTAAAAACCTATGTCTAAGTAGGACATGTTAACAAAAAAAAAAAAGGGACATTTAACAAGTGGGGATGAAGAAAATTCAAACATAAATAATTAAATTAAAATTTTAATGGAGGATTAAAAATTTGAAAGATTATTTGTTGGCCAAGTACAAACTTGCTAATTCATAACTTAGACCAAAAAGGGGAAACTAAAAGAAAAAGGGGAATGTTGAACATAGTAGGGAATCTAGGCTAGAAAACCTTCTAACTTCGAACTTAGAAGAGGAATAAAGGGACACTAAGGAGTGTTTTTAGGAACGCTTTTAGGTGGGTGAAGGAAATTGGCCATTTAAATTAAATAATTAAATAAATTTCTAGTGCAACTAAGGGATCGAGTGACATGTGTACGGGGGAGGTTTATCCTAATTAAATTATAATAAATAAAATTTAATAAGAGTTTTGACAACAAATCACTAAGAAAACTCTATAAAAGAAATCACAAAGGAGGAGAATGGATCGCTTGTAAATTTATTTACTTCCTATAGTGCAACAAAAATGCCCTCATTGGTTTTTTTCACTTATAAATTTATTTACTTTCTGTAGCGTAGCAAAAAAAAAAACTTCCTTGTCTCTGTCATCCTTAGGGTGTTCTCCTGCGCTTTGTTTTTTGTCCAACTCATCAACCTCTACGTTTTGGTGGGTTTTAGCCAGCGTTTTTAACTCGTGGATCTGTGTTTTGCGGGCTACCTCTGTATGCTTGATGGTTGTGTCCCTATTTTTTGTTGGGTATTCTACCCTACGGACTAATAAGCTAGGGCTCTAATCTCATACGCAGATCATGACCCTCAATACTTGACTTTTAACCTTCTACCCGAATCTAAAACCCCTTTTTCCACATGCACACCAGGGAAGAATGAACCAACCTTTTTCCGACGGTTGAAGTAGATCCTTCGTTGAGCTTCTTATCTCCTTGTTGCTGTTGCTCCTTCCAAAAGCTTCCCTGCAATCAAGACAAGACTATGCATGCATGCTACTGATCTATTCTAAGGTTAGAGATAAAAACACA
>JZKD02S1807458.1:628937-648711 GCA_000966675.3 Picea glauca | reverse complement strand
ACTATCATGATCTGTTTTGACCTTGAAGTGCCTACCTATTAGGTAAGGACTCCATTTCTTCAATGCATGTAGTATTGCCATCATTTCCTTCTCATAAATGGGTTTGTGTAAATCCCTTCCCTTGAGTGGTCGACTTTCAAAATCCAGGGGCCTTCCTTGTTGCATTAGGACAACACCAATTCCATTTCCTGAGGCATCACATTCCACAATAAAGGTTTTTGTGAAGTCTAGAGTGGTCAAGACATGAGCTTTACAAATCACCTCTTTAAGTTTTTCAAAAGCTTTAGTTGCCTCTGGAGTCCATGAAAATGCATCCAGAGTTACTCAAGCATTGCAGACAACACTTGTCTCAAGGGGAGGGGCATGTTAAGCCCTAATATTGGCTCATTACCCCTTAATTGGGGCATATTATATCAATAATGTTATTTTATTTATGTCGTCTTTAGGCCATTAGTTGTAATTAAACCTGCTAGTCTCCTATATATACCAAGGAGACCACGAGGTATAATTACAACTAATGGCCTAAAGCAGACATAAATAAAATAACATTACTAATATAATATGCCCCAATTAAGGGGTAATGAGCCAATATTAGGGCTTAACAGGAGGCATAGTCCAGATGAGTTATTATTGGTGTGCCAAGAAATCGATTAAGAACCGTCATAGTGCCACATTCCCTCATAAGGTGCATGATCGCAAGATCTGATCAAGCATCTTGTGGGGTTGTCACAGGTGATATCATATTAGATTTGGATATTCACCACTACTGCAGTAAGAAAAGTTGTGGGGGGAGGGAGAAATTTTTGGTTAAGAAATCTGGGCACAAGTTTGGTGAGGGTTCGATGGACTAACCCATCGCAAAGACAACTTGATTGTAGACTTGGTGGGTTGTGATAGGGCTAAGTTGTGAACAAAGCCATAACTTATGAGTAGACCTAGGTGCACTCCTTGAGTAGGCAAAGCACAAAGTTCTGAGGATGAACAATGAACTTGGGAAAGGAAGAAAAATGCAGGACTGTCATAGAACTTGTCGCATACCTAATCATAGAGTTGATTGCAAAATTTTGAAGGATTCCTGAGATGAAATCTTGGGTCCCTTCAACAAACCATTCATAAGTAAAGTGAATATACTTGGAGGGTCATCTGTGGATGACGATAGTGACACTGAGAGGGATCCCAAGACAAAAAAAATGAAGTATCAGATCCTTATTTGGGAGAGGGATATCGAGTAGATGACAGACACATTGATCCAGGTGGATATCGGTGGCCACCCACCTATTCCAACTAGCTCCTCTTGACAATTTTTAGTTCAACGTGTTCTTTTGTACTTCTTTGTAATTGTGGGTTCTACACTTTTTTGGTTGTCTAAATCCCTACACATCTTCCAGGTGGATACTGGTGGCCTCCCACCTAATCCAACAGGCTTATTTTGTATGTTTTCATGTCAACACATCTTTATGTACTTCCAGGGCCGTTTTTGGGGCCCTAAACAATGTTTTTCTTGGCTCACCATAGTCAAATAGTAGATAGAGTCATAGTTTGACGACGTAATGTGTAGTTCTCTAAAATACCTTTCCAACGCGATATCACTCACCTAAAACGGAGGTCGTATGCAAAATTTACAACCCAGGGAAGTTGAGGTACCAACTTACCAATAAGAGCCCACATAACATTTGGCGTTTCATATCCTAGGGTTAGGTTTTTGGATGTCTAGGATTTTGTCATTCATGAATAATGTTAAAAAGGCCTCTAGAGACTCATTGTAATCATTATGCTCATAAGGATGTGCATAGCATCCACATCTCTTCTCAGAGATAGATACCACCATTCGAGCAAGTGTTTCAGTTCAACAGTTTTACAATTTCAACCCATTTCATTTATTCAATAGAAGATATTTTTCACTAGATATCTGTGTTGTTCTTCATATCTATGTGTTTGTTGTATTTAGTCTGTTAATCAATTCATTATGATCCTAAATTCGGATCAGTGGTATCAAAGCAGTCTGCTCTTCATTTATTTTTCTTCGTGCATGTCTCTGACAAGATATGGGTACAAGAAGTTGGGACTTGAACCAATCGATCCATTTCAATATCGGATACATCGAGCCCAATAGAAACCCATGGGGGATGAAAAGAAAGATTATGGAGTAGGAAATGATTTTAAAATGTTGCTCGAGGAAGCCCTTCCACGATAAACAAACAAAATGATGGACAACTTTGCGTAGATCCTTCGACGACTACCCACAGGAGAAGCATCTTCATCAAGAGTCCATGCAACCCCCTTCAAGGTATAGGTAAACTTTGATATTCCATTATTTGAAGGACTAATAGATGTGGATGTTGTAAATAAATGGTTGAATTTGCTTGAAGGGTATTTTTCGGTCCACAATTTTTCCAATAGGGAAAATATTACTTTTTCATTCCTCAAGGTCATCCCCCATGTTAAGGAATGATGGGATACTTACTCTAAGGAAAGGACCATAGAGGAATATACAATATTTGTGGTTTCCCCTACATGGGATTCCTTTCGAGATGCCACTAAATAATAATACTACCCTATTGGAAGCTACGAGGTCCAATACACCAAATGGACCACCTTGCGTCAGGAAAGGGACCAAACAATACCAAATTTCACCAATATTTTCCATACCCTCCGTGAAAAATTGGGTATAAAATACTCTAAGTGACATCTGGTGCTCAAATACCATGGATTTTTTCATAGATACATTCAAACATAAATGGAGTTTCTATACATTGCCTCATTGGGTAAAACTTATAGATATGATGTCAAGATTGAGCATAAATTTAGGCAGAAGAGGCGAGAGTTTGGATCTGCAAACTCCTCACAGTCAAAGCAGGGCAAAGGTGGCCCCAACCCACAAAACAAGGGACAAATAAAACATGGCCACTCTCAGGAAAATCAGTCCAAGCCGGAACACAAGAAGGGCAATGAGAAGACAAAGAAGGACACGAGAAAATGGTGTGAATACCATAAGATCCCTTAGCACAACACTGAAGAATGTTGCTCCAAGCAGTCACTCATGGTTGAGATGAAGGATTCCAAGTAAGAGGTTGATTTTGAATCTAAATCAAATCCATAAGGAGGGAAGCAGATGATTGATGTTGAACCAAGTGCTACTGTCGCTACCACCAAAGTCCATCCAAGCAAACCAGAAGAACCAAAGGAAGGGGAACACCTCTTTAACTCACATATGTGGGTAAAGGGGGATCCACTTCATTTCACTATCGATAGAGACAGTCAGAAGAAACTGATCTTAGTAGAGGTCGTCAAGCAACTAGACCTGTTGATGACACCACACCCGCAACCCTACACCATCATCTAGCCTCACCAATGAAGAGATCTTTGTGTTAGCCAACAATGTCATCTGCCCTACAACATCAAGCCTTTCAAAGACGAGGTATTGTGTGATATTTCTCCCCTTTAAGTTTTTGATGTTATTTTAGGACAACCATATTTTTGGAGGAGTCATGTTGTGTATGAGTCTAGACCCCGTAGTGTTATTATTACTTTGGGTAGACAATTGTACAGGATACTAGAGGTAGTGTCGCCTGCCGCTATTTCTTTAATCTCTGCTAAGAAATGTAGTAAGGTAATTTAACAGACTGGGAATTTCATCTTCTTTGTGATCTGTGCTCACAATAAGCAGAAGGTCACCACCACATATGTGGCCTCTACACAGAGCCTCTCTTTGTAGCATAAGCAAGTGGATAGAATCATGGAAGAGTACAAAGACGTCTTCTCCTCACCCATCGGGGTATCGACACAATGCCAAGTCAAGCATCCAATTGATCTAAACCTCGATGAACCTCTGCCTAATGGACCAGTATATTGTTGTTTGTTGATGAAAAATGATGAAATCAAGCATCAGATCCAAGATCTTCTTCAAAAGAGGCACATCAGACCCAACTCCTCCCCTTGTGGAAGCCCAATTGTACTGGTGCAAAAGAAGGACATGACCTGGAAACTATGCATTGATTATAGAGAATTAAAAAAACTCATAGTCAGGAACCAATACCCAATTCCCATGATTGATTACCTTCTTGACCAACTCAAGGGGGGAAAGTTATTCAACAGTATTGACCTAAAGTCTGGCTACCACTAGGTTCCCATCGAAGCAATTGATGTATGGAAGACACATTTCAAATCAAAATAAGGTCTCTTCAAATGGTTGGTCATGCCCTTTGGCTTAGAAAATGAACTATCCACTTTCATGAGGTTGATGGATGATGTATTGAGACCCTTCACCAACTCTTTTGTGGTGGTATATTTGGATGACATCCTCATCTTCAACAAAACTTTGGAGGAGCACATGCGGCATATTCAACAGGTTTTGAGCACTCTACGATAGCACAAGCTATATTCCAACTTGGAAAAATGATCCTTTGTCATGAATAGGGTCCAATACTTGGGATACATTGTTGGTGAGCATGGGGTACATGTTGATCTAGCTAAGATCCAAGTCATCTGTGATTGGCCAACCCTGACCACACTAGCTGAGCTTCAGAGCTTCTTGGGACTGGCCAACTTCTACCAATGATTCATGTTAGGATTATCCCATATTGCATGGGCCCTCATCCAAGTGACCAAGGGTGATGGCAGGGAAAATTTGTGTGGGGAGAGGAACAACAATGAGAATTTGATGATATGAAGCATCGCTTGTTCTCAACTCCCAGCTCCAGTACTATCCTTGCCCGATCTTCAAGAATCATTCGAGATTGAGACTAATGCATATAACTATGTTGTAGGTGCAGGTCTCACTCATCACGACCATCCGGTGGAATAAAATAGTGAGATACTCTCATATATTGTCTGAAAATACCCCAACTATGACAAGGAAATCCATTCCATTGTACAAGCATGTCATCAATGGAAACATTACATTCTAGGAAAGGAGACGATCATCCACACAAATCACAAGCCTTTGTAGTTCATGCAAACATAGGGGAAGTTGTAGAACGGTCGTGATCAGAAGTGGTCCACCTACCTGTAGTAGTTCCATATTAACATCAAGTATAAGACAGGGAGCAAAAATCATGTTGTTGACTTCCTCAGTCAACCTCCCGTGGCTGCACTTACCACTGTGCTCCATTCCTATGTACATGAGTCATATTAGTGGCCCCAACTTTATCAGCAAGATCCAGACTTCGCCACCACCTATCAACTCTTGGGTACATGCACGAATGTCACTGATTTTCACATTCAGGATGAACTGTTATGCCATCTAGGCCATCTTTATGTTCCTACAAGAGAGAATGAAAAGATGATTTGGGAAGCCCACTACAGTTGGATGACAGGACATTTTGGCATAGAGAAAACTGTGGTTATTCTACATAAACATTTTTATTGGCCAAAAATTCAATATGACGTTAGCAAGTATATCAGATCTTGCACTTCTTGTTCCATTTCCAAGAAAATCATTGAGAAGAAAGCATTATACACCCCTTTTCCTACCCCCGAGAAGCCTTGGGAATCCATCTCGATTCATTACATGTCTGGCCTTCTGTCTACCAAGAAAGGAAATTGTTGTGTAATTTTGGTTGTTGATCGGTTTTTGAAGATGGCCACCCTCACATCCTACAAGAAGAATATCACAGCGACAGATAATACCAATATCTTCTTCGAATGAGTGTGGGTCCATTTTGGGATACCACAGACCTCCAGCTGGGGCAACAAGTTACTCAACACATTTTGGTCGAGTCTCTGGTAACTATTGAAAACCAATCTCACTAAATCCACTGGTTTCCACCCCCAAAAAGATGGCCAAACAAAGGTCTTCAATCAGATGATTGTGCACATTCTGCGCATGTACAACTCTAAGAATTCACATACATGGGATGAGAGTTTACCCTATTTTCAACACAATTAAAACATGGCTTTCCATAGCTTCATCGTCCATATCCCATTTCAGGTGGGGTTGGGATTCTAACCCTTGGGTCCCATTGATGTTTCACTACCTCTTTCAACCACATAGAAATAATCTTCCCATGTTCAGTCTGAGACCGATAAAGCCACCAGATTCATTGAGTGGATTCAACACTTGCTCCAACATGTTCATGAGATTTTGCAGAAAGCTAATTCTAAGTACAAGCAATGTCATGATCAACACAAGGTATCACACCATTTTCAATTTGGATACAAGGTCTAGTTACATTTGCAGAAAGAGCATCTTACATGGCCCCATTAGAAGCTATTCCCACTTTGCTATGGGACTTACACTATCACCAAGGTCTTGGGTAGCAATGATTTTGAGCTGAACACTCCATCCTTCCTTGGCTTGCACCCAATGTTCAATGTGGACCTCCTTCGGCCATATTTTCAACCATTATTGGACACCTCAGAGATTGAAGAACAACTAACACCAATATAGCTCAACCCTGACTGCATGGAAAAAACATCCATTGATCAGAAAATGGACACACAAGTCAAGGGCACTTGCCATAAGAGGATCTAGTTGTATCGAGTTGTCAAGGCAAGGAAAATCCTCTACCAAGGAAAGTGGCTCATCTAGGGACAAATTTAGCAAAAGTTTCCTCACCTGATGGGGGAACTCAACGCAATGGATACCATTGCTTCCTAATGGGGGAGGGATGATCCAGGTGCACATTGTTGGCCACCCACCTATTCCAACTGGATCCTCTAGACAATTTTTAGTTCAACATGTTCTTCTATAATTCTTTGTAATTGTGGGTTCTACACTTTTGGGGCTGCCTGAATCCCTACACATATTTCAGGTGGATATTGGTGGCCTCCCACGTAATCCAATTGGATTATTTTGTATGTTTTCATGTCAGCACATATTTCTGTACTTCCAGACCCATTTTGGGGATCTAAACAATGTTATTTTGGCTTTCCACAATTAAACTATAGATAAAGTCAGAGTTTGATGATGTAATTTATAGTTCTCGAAAAGACCTTTCCAATGGAATATCACGCGCCTAAAATGAAGGTCGTATGAAAAGTTTACGAACCCAGGAAGTTGAGGTACCAACTTACCCATAGGGGCCCACATAACTTTTGGTGTTTCATCTCCTAGGGTTAGGTTTTCAGATTTATATGGCTTTGGAACTCATGAGTAATGTTAAAAATTCCTATGGAGCCTCATTGTAATCATTCTGCTCAGATAGATGTGCGTAGAAACCACATCTGTTCTCAAAGATAGCTACCACCATTCAAGTAAGTGTTTCAGTTTTGGAGTTTTACAGTTTCAACCTATTTCATTTATTCAATAGAATATATTGTTCACTAGATATCTGTGTTGTTATTCATATCTCTATTTTTATTGTATTTAGTTTGTTAATCAGTTCGTTCTACTTCTAAATCCAGATCACACATTTTTCCAGCATGGTGAGAAGGTTGAACAGATGGAGACTAAGATGAGAAATATGAAGCATGGGTTTAACTAATCTATTCAGGAGTTCCATTCAACCACAGATGTGATGATTGGCACCTTTTCCAATGATATTTAGGTTAGACTAAAGGTAGAAAAGGACGCACTTCCTACAATCACACAGAGGTTGAAGGACCAAGATGACACCATCACATTGTTGAAACGATCTTTGTCTTATGGACAAAGTTTTGTTGTCATGTCAATGAGGATCAAGATAAAAGAACCCGAGCCATATGATGGTACTCAAAAGGATAATTTGTTGGAAAATTTTTGTTGGGACATTGATAATTACTTGGAGCAGTTGAATGAGAGTTCAAATGAAGCCAAGGTGAACATTGCAACGGTATTCTTGATAATAACCACTAATATTTCAGGAGTCTCAACCTTGGGATTCTTCCTTCGGCCTTCGGGAGTCTCAACCTCTCCATATTTTCTTTTTCCCAAAGTGATTTCACATGGAGTCCATGATTTGTTGATGCGTGCCTCCCACAGATTGACGACCACAAACCACTTCATCTATTCGGGCTTCAAAATTTTTAAAATCTCCGCCTTCACTTTCTCCCAGAGTGTTTTCACCCGAAGTTCATGATTTGTTGATGCGTGCCTCCCACATATCGAAGACCACAAACCACTTCAGAAATTTGATGAATTCTTGCTCATGTGTTCACAAAGAGACTTAAATCTCATGCACTTTTCCCAAATTCAACGATCTGGAATGATCCCTCTACCTCATGGATGGATCTTGACCAATAGCTCATGAGAACTTCAGGGATTCAATCCATTTGAATATTTCTCCCCACTATCTCTCTTGAGATTTTCTTCTTGAACCCTTTGACTCCTCAGAGGGCTACTTCGACACTTAGTTGAATTTTGAATCTATGCACTCCTTGCAAAAAATTATTACGCAAGAATTAGCTTCTTGCGGGACATTGTGCACACCTTGCAACAATCCATTTTCACTCCTTGCAAATGGAAGTTTCACACTATCGCTTCTGAGCTTTGGAGTCAAAACAAACTCTATCAGCGCAGTCCTTGTGGACTGTATGCACACCTTGCATGAAATCAACGAAGAGAAGGAATTGAAACTTATCCAAAATGCTTCACAGTTTCATATACTCAATAACTTAATTCATTCATTCATGAAAACCAAAAATAACAGGGAAAATGTAAACAGTAGAAACACCATGCGTTGGTTCAATATATCTCTGTTATATTCATTCCAATGTAAATGGATACAACTATGATAAAAACAACTTATATTCAGTAAAAACTATCTCCTACTAATCTGCAACATCCTTATTCAGGAATATAATGCATCTACTTCTACAAGAGGTCCTCTATGGTTCCCTCCAACTACCTATCCTATCAAAGTAAAATATGACAGCTACTTAGTCCTATTACAATAAATGTTTGTGACAGACAATTTAAGGCGAATGTTCAGATCTACGCCAACATCAAATAACTCAAGGACGATTTGATCTCTTCTGGTTTGATGCAATCACTCAACCTCTGATTATTAAAACTTCTCTGATTCATCATTTACTCAGAAGTTCTTTGAGATACACCATCTTTCAAAATTCAAAATTTTACTCAAAAGGCGCGCTAGGCACTATGTTGTCATCCCACGTGGCTTTGTTGTTGATGCTCCTGCATCAATTGGATACAATGAACACTACAAGGGTTCAAATTCCAATGTCACTACTACTAATAATCCTCCTCCTCCAAAGAATATGAATACGATTTCATACATCATGCATGATTATAGGGAGTATTTCCTAGTGGGAGATACCTCTCTAGAGACGAAAAATACCAGGCTTGGGAAATTCGTACATGTTATGAAAATATATAGTTCAAATGGATTGTTCTCTAGTGAGTTGCAAATAAACTATTATTTCAGGGTGGATCAATGGAGGATAAATTGTATGGTTGTGCATTGGAAGGGATGTGCATGTGATAATGACAAATGAATTGTGCTCCTAGTAAAGGAATTTTGTTTGATTGGGATTGACGTAGCACTTGGTATATTAGAAACATGGACTTGGCATAGAACCTGGTGAGATATTTGGAGAATACATATTAGGAATTAAAATTCTATATTGATTAGATGTGAAGATACTACCTCTGGAGGAAAAGGAGAATATGGTGCATTTTGTTTCTATATCTATGAGGCTTATGTTGAGTGACCTTTAATCCAATCCAACCCACTTTCAAAAATAAGTTTCATTGAGCACCACGTGGGATCTTGGAAGAGAGAGGAATCATTGCCTACCTATGTGTGGTAGGATAAGCCTCTATTGACAGTAGTGAGAGTGATTAGAGTAGGTGGGGAAGGAAAAAAAACCCTTCTCTAATTTTGTTGAGAATAAATAGAAGTACACCTATCTTGTCTACTTATTCTAGGCTAGGAGAGTGTACTTAGTGTTTGGGACTTTTGGTCACTAGGGTGAGAAAAATTAGACCCCTTTGGTTTCCTTGATATGCAAACAAAGCAATACAAAACAATGGTTAGTAGGTTAGTGAACCCACAATCAAGAAAGCAAGAAAATAGAACAACATGGAATGATAAACAATGAGGACTAAAATACATAAATATAATCAAAGGATGCATGAAATTCGACACAAAGAGTGGTTATCCAATAGAGAATAGTATTTGAAATTGAGAGCAGTAAAAGGAAAAATGTGGGATTTATGAATCCCCTATTCCTCCTAGGGAGGGATCTTGAATCCCTCAAAGTAGATATTTTACTCTCCTATCTTGAATTGACAATGGTGAAGAACTCTATGGAAAATATTTCCAAGAGGTGGAATGTCTTCCCTATGCAATGACTGCTCAAACTATTCTCAAGAAAACAAATGGTTTCTCCAAGAGTAATTGGGAAACATAACATTACAATGAACTTTTTCCATTTTAGCATACAATGGACATCTATGTATAGAACCATAGAAAGGTATTTCATAACTTCTTTCAAGTGTGAATGGGAATCCATTTGAGGTACATACCATCTTTTCAGTCATCCCAAGATGAGATTTTGGGTCGATCTTAGGGTCTTGTCTTGACTCACTTCCATCTAGAAGTGGTTGAGGCCCGACCAAATTCATAAATGCACTATTTCTGCATCTGCATGGGTTTCTTCAGAGACAACCCCGTGGGACGTGAAAATTCTGCATTCAACGCTTTGTTTACCACGTGGATGTGAACACATTGACTTTGTTGGGAATGCACACAAATTCATGAGTATTTTATACAGTTATGATCACCTTGGTAAAATAGGATTTGTAAATGATATAAGTATGTTGTGTCTATGTTGGCTATTTATTTATACATTGTCTGAGCAAATTTTTGGTGATAACACTTATAATCTAGGTTATGCTGATACCATGAATGATTACAAGCCATTTGATTAAGATTTAGATGAGACAAAATATATATAATTTTTTGTTAGCTCGTATCTCTATTTTGTTTTTTGTTTACATCTTTTGATTAAATTTTAAAACAAATGTATGAGGATTGTTATTTTATGACGTCAATGCATAGTGGTCTTGAAATTGTGTCATATGAGAAAGGTGGAGCACATTATATAGAGCCATGTAAATTTCCATGAAGGCCAAAACTTGCTTATCTCTTTAACAAAAATATTTTTAAAATCACTAGAAATATACTTTGAATTCAAGGCTTTGCAGTTCATGGTATTGAACTCAATATAGAAACTAGATGTATGAAAATCTCAAGGCATCACCTTCTAACCTCAAACCACCTCATATTGTATAAAAAAATAGTTGGAATAATGTAAAAAATAGTTGTAGTAGTTTTTCATTGGAACCACAAAAAGTTATTATTATAATAAGGTTTCAAGTTGGTTCTAGAGTGTATTAGTTATTATTAGAATCCCAGGCCCACAATTATTGGATCTAGAGAATTGTACTATTCCTATAAATATGTAATTTG
Organism: Picea glauca; assembly: GCA_000966675.3. Taxonomy (NCBI): domain Eukaryota; kingdom Viridiplantae; phylum Streptophyta; class Pinopsida; order Pinales; family Pinaceae; genus Picea; species Picea glauca. Next base: position 637,357 of record JZKD02S1807458.1, on the reverse strand, counting down.
TGTGAAGCGATAATATAAGAGAAATATTTTCTCTGTGTGTGAAAAATCCTTATTCTCCATTTTCTAAATTGGTATCAGAGAATGTCTGGGATTAACTCTCTCATGGGAGAGCCCGAGAAGAATGAGAAATATGTGAGAATTAATCTTCTATAGGATAGGTGTAGATTAGAATAGGTGCGTGTTGTTTTTTTTATATTGTTTCACTGATGATGAAAGTAGACGTGAGTGATTTTCTATATTTTCCATATGTTTTATTGTGTGATAGATGGAAGTTTAAGGAGTTATTGTATACACCAACTAGGAGAGCTTGGGTGGGTTGTGAGAAGATATAGACTTGTAAAAAGGGTAGTTGTTTACCCATATGAAATAGGGTTGCATCGATTGAGAAGAGGGTTGTCTATCTACCTGCATAAGAATCAATTGATCATTAGAGCTATCAAGAGAGAGGAGACACAATTTGAGTATCTCCCATAAGTAGGCAGGAAGAGTCACAACCAAAGTGAAGAAGTTTAATGAATACATGTTGGAAAGTGTGACTAGGTAGCCATATGGATAACCATGCATAGGAAGTGAAAATCCATGTTGGTGTGTTAGAGATTTTGTTTATATATGAAGTATATATCTACACAATTCTACTAGACCGCCTATAATTAAATCGACCACTGGTTGTGTCTATAATGGGTTTATTTTTCTGTTCTTGTGAATTTTTTAGTGAATAAACAATTATAGATCACCATAGTAACATAATTTTAGTTCGTGGTTCATACATAATTTGGTGCCATAAGAATATATCACTAATTTGATTATGTCTATAGTCTTTTATAATATTTTGTTTCTTTTTGTACTTCAGTGCTGCGAGACCAACAATTGCTGGTTATCTATGTGTGTTTGTGTACATAAAAAAGGTCAAGTTGTATGACTGATTATTGGATACATTCAATATATATACTACTTTCCTAGATAACTGGTGAATACAGTAGAAGACCATGTACTTTGATAGTTGGAAGTATGTTAATAGAATGATTCAATATCTAGATTATTCTTCGAGGTATGTCAATGATCCAGATTTTATGAGTATAACGAAATGAATACAGATTATTAAAATATTCTTAAAAAAAAATAACAGAGATACAATAAAATTGGTTTTCTATTCAATAAGGAAATAAGATGAAACTATAAAATGCAGCGGAAAACAAGCTTGTTGGAATGGTGGCGGATTATCTCTGAGAAGAGATGTGACAGTTGCGCTCATTCAAAAGAAGATTGTTACAATGAGGCTCTGAAGGAATTTTACAATAAAAAGGAATGTCAAAAACCCTAGACATCCAAAAACCTAACCCTAGGAGATGAAGCGCCAAAATTCATGTGGGCCCCTTTTGGGTAAGTTAGTACATGAACTTCTTGAGGTCGTAACTTTTGCATACGATCTTTGTTTTAGGCGTACAATAGCCCATTGGAAAGGTCTAACTAAGAATAAATTTTTAGACTGGACTATGACAATTCCTTTAGCAGCCACTTGGGCCCCAAATCCCCAAAAAATGTCATTTAGGGCCTCAAAATGGCCCCGAAAGTTTGGAACTTGAAAATTTGTCGAAAAACTGCTAAGGTGGAAAATTGTTTTTCGAGCTAGTGGAATAGGTGGGTGGCCACCAATATCCACCTGGATCAATCCTCCCTCCTTAGGAATAAATGGTATCTATTGCATTTAGTTCCCCCATAATATGAGGAAATTTCTGTTGATTTTGGTCCCAAGTGAGCCACTTGCCTTCATGTACGAGCTTCCCTGCTTTGATGACTCGATAAAGCTGGATTCTTTGTTGTCAAGTGCCCTTGATCCATGTGTCCAAAATATGATCATTGGATGCCTGTTGAATGCATTCATGGTTGAGCTCTATTGGTGTCAACTTCTCTGCTATCTCTGAGGTGTCCAATAATGGTGGGAAATATGGCCAAAGGAGAGACATATTGAAGACTTGATGCAAACCAAGGAAGGGGGGAATGTTGATATCAAAAGCATTGTCACCCACAACCTTGGTGATGGTGTATGGACAATAATGGAGTGGGAAAATATTCTGATGGGGCCCTATAAGGTGTTCTTTCTGAAAATGCAACCAAACTTTGTCACCCACCTGAAACTTATGTGACACCTGATGTTGATCATGGAAATCCTTGTACTTGGAATTAAACTTCTTTAGAATATGCTGAACCTGTTGGTGGATGTGTTGGATTTTCTCAATGAAACGAGTGCTTTGTTAGCTTTTGGTGGAGCAGGGGATGATTCAGTCAAGGTGGTCTCCAGGGGTAGTGCAACATCCATGGAGCCCAATGGTTGGAATCCCAACCCCACCTGAAAGAAGCTATGGCCAGTTGAGCTATGAAGGACTCAGTTGTAGCTATGCTGGACATAGGGAAGACTCTCATCCCATGTGCAGAGGTGTTTTTAATTGTACATTCCCAAGATATGTACGACCATTTAGTTGACAACCTCAGTTTGACCATCTGTCTAGGGGTGGAAGGCAGTGGATTTGGTGAGCTTGGTATCCAGTAGTGACCAGAGGCTCAACTAGAATGAGTTGAGGAACCGTCTGTCATGGTCTGAGATAATGGTTTTTGGGATCCTAAAATGTACCCATACTCATTCAAAGAAGAGCTTGGCAGTGGCTTCTGCTGTGATGTTCTTCTTACAAGTGGCTAGAATCGTCATCTTGGAAAAGCGATAAAAAACCACAAAACACATTCATTTACCCTCTTAGTGGATGGGAGGCCCGACATGTATTCCATTGAGATGGATTCCCAAGGCTTGTTAGGAGTAGGAAGAGGGGTGTACATGCCCTGTTTATTAGTGGTCGATTTGGCAATAGCACAGGTGGTGCAGGACATGATATACTTGTTGACATCTTGTCGAAGTTTCATCCAGTAGACATGTTTCTGTAGCATTTCCACCTTCTTTTCGACGACAAAGTGTCCTACCACCCGACTACAGTGAGCTTCCCAAATCAAATTCGCGCACTTGCTTAATGGAACATAGAGATAGCCTAGATGAAACAACAACCAGTCCTAAATATGGAAATTAGTGACCACTGAGTTGGCACCCAACATTTGGTAGGTGGTGGATAGGTCAGGGTATGTATCATAGAGGTGGGGTCATCTGGAGGTCTCATGGCCACAAGAGTCTAGCACCATGGTGAGTGCCACAACTGGAGGTCAGCTGAGGAAGTCATCAACTCAGTTGGTACTTCATGTTTTATACTTGATGTTGAGGTGGAACTGCTATAAGTATGTTGACCACTTCTGATGGTGGTAATTATACAATTTTCCTTGGGTCTGCATGAAATGTAGTGGTTTGTGATCAATGTGGATGACTGTCTCCTTCCCAATAATGTAATGTCTCCACTGGTGGCATGCTTGCACAATGGAGTAAAATTCTTTATAATAAGTAGGGTACTTACTGAAAACATATGATAGTGTCTCACTATGATATGCCACGAGGTGGCCGTGTTGATTGAGAACAATGCTCACATCATAGTCTAAAGAATTTGTCTCGATCTCAAAGGGATGTTGCAGGTCTGGTAATAAAAGTACCAGGGATGAGCACAAATGCTTCTTCAAGTCATTGAAGGCTTGTTGTTGGGATAGGCCCCACATAAAGTTTTCCTTACTGCCACCTTTGGTTACTTGGCTGAGGGCCTATGTGATATGAGAGAATCCCAGCATGAACCTACAATAGAAATTGGTGAGGCCCAAGAAGCTCCAAAGTTCAGTGAGTTTGGTTGGGGATGGCCAGTCATGAATGACATGGATCTTGGTTGGATACACATGCACACCATGTTGATCAACAATGTAGCCTAAGTAATGGACCCTGTCCATGCTGAAGGATCATTTTTCCAAGTTTTCATATAGATTGTGCAGAACCTACTAAATATGTTACAAGTGTTCCACCCAAGTCTTGATGTAGATGAGGATTTCATCCATATACACCACTACAAAATCATTGGTGAAAGTTTGTAGGATATCGTCCATCATCCTCATAAAAGTTGTTGGATCATTTTTCAAACCAAAGGGCATGACCAACCATTCCAAAAGACCTTTTTTTTTCTTGAAGGTAGTCTTCCATACATTTGTATGTTCTATTGGGATCCGATGGTAGCCATACTTCAGATCAATCTCACTAAAGTATTTTTCCCCCATGAGCTGATCAAGGAGGTTATCGATTCGGGGAATCGGGTACCAGTTTCAGAATGAAATTTTATTCAGGGCCCGGTAATCAATGCAGAGTCGCCAGGTCCCATATTTCTTCTGCACCAGCACAATCGAGCTTCCACAAGGCAATGATCTGGGACGGATGTGCCCCTTATGGAGAATTTCTTGGATCTGCCTCTTGATCTCCTCATTTTATAACATAGAGCACCAATAGACTAGCCCATTGGGTAGCGGTGCGCCTGGGGTCAGATCAATGAGATTCTTGAATTGACAATGCAAAGGTACCCCGGTAGGAGAGGAGAATATATCTGAGTATTATCCCATGACCTTATCCACTTGCTTATGTTGTGTGGAGAGATTGGTTGCGGAGGCCCTGGATATGGCTGCGATATTTTGCTCACTCTAAGAGCGAATCACGAAGAAGAAAAATTTCTCGGTTTGAGAGATGACCTTCCTACATTTCTTGGAAGACATCAAGGAAATAGCACTAGGAGGGACTGCCTCAAGTATCCTGTGCAATTTCCTTTTCAAAGTAATAGTAACACTACGAGGCCTAGACTCATATACAACATGACATTTCCATAAACAAGGTTGTCCCAAAAGAACATTGCAAACTTCGATATGAAAAAAATCACACAATACCTCGTCTTTGAAGGGCTTGATGTCATATGACAATCAACACTATTGGTTGACGCAAAGATTTCTTCCTTGGCGGAGACATCCAATGGTGTAGGGTTGTGGGTGCAGCATTGTTGGTAGGACCAGTCACTTGATGACTTCTACTGATATGGGGTTCATATGGCTACCACTATCAATGATGAAGTGCCACTAAGTGCCTTTTACCCACATCTGTGAATTGAAGAGGCTCTCTTCTTCTTCTGGCTCATCTGGTTCACCAGGTTAGAGCTTAGTGGTAACAACGGTGGCACTGGATTCCTCGTCATTGATCCATCTTCCCCTTTCTGGTTTTGACTCAGAGCTAGAACCTGCATCTGATTCATAGGATTTCACTTCGACCACCAACAACTGCTTTGAGTGAAATTCAACAGTGTTATGCCAAGGGCTCTTATGAAAGTTGCACCACTTCCCGGTATCTTTCTTTGTCTTTCTGGTGTCCTTATTTGCTTGCAGATTGGATTGGTTGTTCTGATACTATTCATATTTTCTCTGTCCTTTATTCTGTGGGTTGGGGCTGCCCTTTCCTAGATTTTGATGTGAGGGGTTCCCATGCCCAAATTGTCGCATCTTTTGTTTGAGCTTCTTCTCAATTTTGACGACATATCGGTAGGCCGCACTAAAGGACGAGATGTCCAGAAATTCCATTATGGTTTAGATGTATCTATGCAGAGCACCATGATACTTGAGCACCAGATGTCGCTTTGAATCTTGTATACCTAGCTTGGTGCACAAGGTATGGAAGATATTTGTGAACTTTGGCACTGCTTGGTCTCTTTCTTTCCGTAGTGTGGTCCATTTGGTATACAAGTCATCATAACTTCCAACAGGGTAGTATTGTTCCTTAATAGCATTCCTGAAGGATTCCAAGGTGGTCATGATTGTAAATAATGAGGGTTCCTCTGTTTCCTTTTTCTCACAGAAAGTTTCCCACCAATCTTTGACATGGGGAACGACTTTGAGGAGCGAAAAAGTAATATTTTCTCTATTCGAAAAGTTATGGATAGAAAATACCCTTCTAGTAGAATCAACCACTTGTATACAACATCTCTATTTATTTGACCTTCAAATATAAGAATATCGAAGTTGATGTGTACCTTGAATGGGGTGGCACCTCCGCTCGAGGAAGATGCGTCGCCTGTTGGTAGCTACCGAAGGATTTGTGCGAAACTATCCATCATCTTGTTCCTCTATTGCGTGAGGTCTTCCTCAAGGAACATTTTGAAAGGATCTCTTGTCTCATCATATTTATTTTCTCCTACCATGAGCAGTCACTTGGGCATGCGAGAGATTTTTTCCTCGAGAGAAACAAGCTCGAGACCCAATTCTTTGTACCCCGACCTCATTGGTGACATGCATTAAGACGACAAGGAGCACACCGCTGTGATACCACTGATCCAGATTTTATGAGAAAAACTAAATGAATACATATTATTAAAGATTCTTAACACAAAATAATAAAGATACAATAAAACTAGTTTTCTATTCAATAAGGAAATAAGCTAAAACTGTAAAATGCAATGAAAAACAAGCTTGATGGAATGGTGGCGACTTATCTCTGAGAAGAGATGTGACGACTGCACTCATTCGCAAAAAGATCGTTACAATGAGGCTCTGAAGGCCTTTCACAATAAACAAGACTGTCAAAAACCCTAGACATCCAAAAACCTGACCCTAGGAGATGAAGAGCCAAAAGTCATGTCGACCCCGTTTGGATAAGTTAGTACACCAACTTCTCGAGGTCGTAACTTTTGCATACGATCTTCATTTTAGGTGCACGATAGCCTGTTGGAAATTTCTAACCGAGAAGAACGATTTTTGACTAGCCAAGGTTGGTTCCCTTCAACGATTGTCTGGGCCCAAATCCCCAAAAAATGTCATTTAGGGCCTCAAAACATCCCCGAAAGTTTGGAACCCGAAAAATTGCCAAGGTGGAAAATTGTTTTTCGAGCCAGTGGAATAGGTGGGTGGCCACCGATATCCACCTAGATCAGTCAAGAATCATTGGTCCTACAAATACATCATTGATGTTCAAAATAAATTGTATATTAAATGGATCAAGTGGTATCTCAAAGTTGTTGGGTGAGAAAGAAATTAGTCTATGTGATTTCAGAGTGGGTAGAAATATTGATGAATACCATATCAGACAAAGATCATAGTTCAATAATGTTTAATATTGTTATGTATTGTAGAAAACTCTTTTCTCCATTAAAGGGGATTGTCACAATAATGTAGAAATTAGTTGTAACGAGTTTTCATTGGAACCACAATAATTTGTTGTTGGAATAAGGTTTTGAGTTGGTTCTAGGGTGTATTAGCTATCATTAGAATCCTAGATCCACAATTCTTGGATCTAGAGAATTCTACTATTCCTATAAATATGTAAGTTGCATGAAGCAATGATATAAGAGAAAATTATTTTTTTGTGTGTGTGAAAATGTCTTCTTCTCCATTTTCTATGTCAAATCACATATGTTATTATGAATCAATGGAGGCCCAATTACCTTGAAAGAACCTGTCATCTATTGTGGGTTCATTGTGGGATTTGAACTCAAGACCCCATGGAAAGTATACTATAAAATGGTTGTTGGAATTATCTTCATCATTGGGGTAGAGCCCAATGAAAACTAATTTGGAGTAAAACCTTAGATAATTTTAAGAGTTTAACTTTTGAAAATTTATCATGTTTGCATCATTTCAAGGATTTATGTTCTATATTTTTATTGGTTATTGAATTGGGTGTGGTATTTTTTTCATCATTTATACACTGGTGGGTGTTGTAGACGATGTTCAACACTTTTTCAATAAGATGGGAGATGGGAAACATGCCTCTATAGTTGTTTTAATAGATTTGGATCCCACAATAATTGACAATGTTCAAACAATATAATACATACAACTCCTCCATCTTAAATAATTGATTCCAAACAAAGAAGGTGTTACCAATAACTTCCCTTTTTGTCATTACATTGGTAAATCTTATAACCACACCTATTTTGATTTGATAACCAATTGATCTTATGATTATCTGGGTTCATTTGTATGGCTCTAATATAAGCATGTTTTTTGGTTAAATTCATTTTTTGGGGATTTGCAATTGGGAAAAAGATTGTGGAGATTTATCTACACTATATGATGAAGTTTTCTCATAACTACATGGGTTTACAAGATTTTTGGTTTTTGATATTCTTGGAGGTGGGACTAGATATAGTCTAGAATCCTTTCTTTCATAATGACTTTTGAACTAGATGAGAAGTAGAAGACATGCATTGAGATTTAGGTTCGTAGATTTGGATCCCATTGAAACTAGACATCAAGTGCTTTAATGAATCATTTCCTGGCATGTTAATGCCCTCATTGATTTCCCATGAAGTGCATGTTTTAAGCATGGATATGTCATATTGGCTCTTTCATGATATAGAAAGAATGCAACCCTAAGTGGATTTAGTACAAATGCATATTTATCCCATTGAGGTAAAATAATGCAATTTTTGTTGTTATGTTAGTACTTTATTCTCATGGTACATTAGATTCATTTTATATGA
>JZKD02S1807458.1:615925-627827 GCA_000966675.3 Picea glauca | reverse complement strand
AATCTTCTAAACAAAACTTGTTTGGATTGATAAACCAAAGCTACAATCTACATTTTTCCTTCATGACCAGATTTATGGAAGACTGATATCATACATATAAAAGAGAGTACGAGAACTAGAAATGCACCAATTTTTAACAAAAACAAGTTTTACATGGCAGTGTAGTCCTTGCTAGGATGGACACGGAGTAAACGCGTGGGTAGCAAGTTGTAGTACACGTGGTATTCCTGAATTAGTTTTATTTGAAATTTATCAAAAATTATTAATGTTTGGTACATAACCAATGCAACCCAAAAATTACAGAGTGGTGTGTAGGCGAAGTCGCGGGTTCATTTTATTTAACAGTTATGTGGAGCTGGTGAGTTTCCATAAATGGCTGCACGCGCAGAGTAAAGGCCCAACGAGTTCTGTTGAAAGGATGTGAAGGCAGAGCAGGGTGAACTCAGAGTAATGGCATGCTGCCTCGAGCAAGCTGAAGTTAAAGTCTAGAGACACATGGGCAGGGAGTTGAAGTACATGGGTACGTGGGAAAAAAGCGGAAAAAATAGTTCTGCGATATACAAAGTGACAACCGGATTTGCAGACTATTATAATTTTAAGGGCATCGTATACAAAATAGTATTCTTAACATATGTTTTACATACGGCCGTTGACAAAAAACACAAAAAAATTAGTAGTAATGTCTGTTACCTAGGTTCCTGGAGAGGTGTTTGGTGCATAATTGACATGGGTTTTTGGGTTGTCGGGGTGCTGGACTGAAAATTGGGCTTTGGTTGTTCCATGGTCTACAAATAGCATGGACACTTCCGCGATATACAAATTGACAAGTGGTCCTGCGGATTATTTGAATTTTTGGATCACGGGTTCTGGGGCTGCCATGTTGAAAATTGGGCTTCTGTTGTTACCTGAATAAGTTTCCTTTTTACATATGCTGGTGGAAAAAAAAATAAAAAACAATAGTACTGACGTCTGTTACATAGGGTGGTGAACATAAGTATGGAAACAATGGCATTCCCGAATTAGTTTTCTTAAAAAGAGCGGGTTCTTGACTTAGCTATTTTTTGGATCGTGGGTTGTTGGGCTGGGGACCTGTTGTTCCGTGGTCTACAAATAACACCTAGACTTCCACGATATACAAATTGACAAGCAATTTTGCAGACTAGTTGAATTTTTGGATCGCAGGTTCTCGGGCTAGCGGGCTGAAAATCGGGTTTCTATTGTTTCGTGGCCTAAAAAAATAAAATATGTGATTTGATGAAGTAGATATATAGAGAATGCATAGAAGCTTCATCTCGGGCTATCAGGGTTGCAAGCTGAAAATTGTGCTTGTGTTGTTCCATTGCCTACAAATAGCATCGAGAGTTCTGCGATATTCAAATTGAGAAATTGTTTTGCAGACTATTTGAAATTTATGGATCGCGAGTTGTCATGCTGCAAATTGGGCATCAATTGTTCTATGGTCTACAAATAGCACCTAGAGTTATGTGATATACATATTGATAGTCAGACTTGCGGATTACTTGAAGTTGAAGTCACTCGTGTCGAATAAGCAAATTGAAATAATAAACTGAATAACTTATTTTTGTATCGATAAAATAATTTATAATTAAATAAAGAAAGTTTAGCATTCCCAAAATCAATTTTCCTTTTTACATATGCTGGTGGACTAAAAAAGAAAAAAAAAATAGTACTGAAGTATGTTACATAGGCTGGTGAACATAAGCATGAAAAAAATTGTGTTGTGGAATTAGGCGGGTTATCGGGATGCAGACCTTAAATGCGGGATTTTGTTGTTCCTTGTGCTACAAATAGAAGGTAGATTTCCGCGATATACATATTGACAATTGGACTTGCAGAGTATTTGAATTTGGAGAGGCTCGTGTCGAATAAGAAAACTGAAATAATAAACTCAATAACTTATTTTAATATCAATAAAATCATTTATAATTAATTAAAACAAGTTTAGCATTTCCGAATTAGTTTTTCTTTTTACATATGCTGGTGGAGAAAGAAAGGGAAAAAACATAGTACTCATGTCTATTACATAGGTTGGTTAACATAAGCATGAAAAAAAAACGTTCCCGAATTAGTTTCTTTAAAAGAGCTGGTTCTTGAGTTGACCAATTTTTGGATTGCAAGTCCGTGTCCTACAAATATCACCGACAGTTCCATGATATACAAATTGAAAATTGGAGTTGCAGACTATTTGAATTTTAAGGGGCTTGTGCTCAAAAAATTTAGCATTCGCGAATCAGTTTTCTTCACATAGGCATACAGGGAAGTCGACAAAAGGACCAAATAGATAGCATTCACGAATTACTTTTCTTTAAAATAGGCACTCATCGACACAAGAAACTAAAATTTATGAAATTATAGGTTCATGGAGACCATAAACTATACATAGAAAATACGTAAATCTATGTACATACTATCTATGAAATTTTATGAACACATAAAAGAAGGAAAAAAACTAGCATTCTCGAATTAGAGCATGAAGGGAACCCTGAATCGAAACTTGTCCATTTTTTGGATCTCGGGTTCTCGGGCTGGGGACCTGAAAATGGAGCTTTTGTTGTTCCATGTCCTGCTGCCAACGTCTATTACAAAGGGTGGAGGACAAAAGGACCAAATAAATAGCTTTCTCGAATTAGTTTTCTTTAAAACAATGGCTAGTGGATACAAGAAATTGAAATGTATCAAATTAAAGGTTCCTGGAGAGCATAAATTACACATACCAAATATGCAATTTTTTAAATACCACCCACAGTTCGGCGATATACAAATTGAGAAGTGGATTTGTGAACTATTTAAATTTTAAGGGATTTTGTGGCAAAAGTATGAAGTACAGTTGGTAAAGATCCAACAAATGACATATTGTCTAGACGTTTGAGTACAAAAAAAGTAGCGAACACAATTTCATGACATTTATATAAAAAATAATGAAACCTGTTAGATATTCTTGGAAATTTAAAGAAACACACACACACACACACACACACACACACACACACACACACACATATAGAAGATGATATCTCAAATTTGAGTCAGTGATTTATTTCATACTTTATTTTGAAAATAACCAGGGTGGACAAAAGATGCATAGGAGAAAAAGAGAATTGAGATAAATTAAACAGAATGTCTTCAGATTCAGCATCGCCGAAGACAAAAATCTAGGAACACGTAAATATATAAGCAGACAAAAGAATAGTTTTATTTGGATTATATGAAAAAATCAATAGTTTGTTACATATCCCTGGAAATGTAAATGTGTTTGTCATATAGACTGGGATTGGGGCTCCCGCGGAAACAGAAATATGTACAAGAAATAGGACCATGGAAAGGAGTTGGACACAGTAGAATGTAATACCTTAAAAGTAGAAGTGATAAGATCATTTTTTGGCTATAGATTTCTACTCGGAGAAGTTGGAATAATTGAATTGACAAAGAAAGAACTATGCATTTCCCTGTTGGATTTGGGAAATGACCCACTTCAAGTTCTCTTCAATATAGTTTCTCAAAGGGGCGACGTTGATGTCATTGCGGATTTGAATGTTGAAAAATTCATTTTCTAATTCACTTAGATCAATTAAAAGTTTGTAGAGAGTTTCATCGATGTCTGCATTCTGTATCGAATACCAAGCCAGTTGTGCACCTCTTGTTCATGATATTCAATAATGCTATAAATTTTTTCTAAAGACAAGGATTTCAAATTATCAACTTGTTTATCGAAAGCTTTCTTGGTTGACGCTAGCAAGTTGATGATTAAGCTGGGTTCCTGGAAGCCGTTTGTGTCTCCTGCTAAGTCTATTTTGGTGAGCTTTGTCAATAATGTTTCTTTCTTTGATATTGCTTGCTCACATGACTGGACGATGACATACAAATTTTTCACTTTCTCTTTCCAGCATGTTTCTAGTTGAGTGAGTCATTTATTGAAACTGAGATCATGTTGTCTTCTTCTGGTCTCTGTCATGTTGTTGACATGAAAGGAAAAAGGGATGACCATGTGCACATAAAAACTTTCTTCATTTTTTAAATCCATCTACAAAAGCAGGAGCAAGTTATGTGCCCTGCTCCCCAGGGAATCCATATTCTGTGATGTTTCCTAGGCCTTTGTAATCAGTTCCATTATTTTGTTGATATTGTTCTTCACATATCCTCTACAGGATGCGAGGAATCTAGAGGACCCTTTATATTTGTTGCAGGAGTGCACGTAGTAGCAGACATTGCTATTCGCAAAGAACTGTGAAGCAATGGAATAGGAAAGAAACCAACTAATTCCTTAATGCGGTTCTTTAGTCTGGAATTTTTGGCTTCAATGAGTCCAACAAAACCATGAAGAGCATCTCCGGTTGCCATGTGAAGTTGAGAGATTTTGGATGCCTGCATATTGGCAAGGTCAGTTTCTGAACGATGTATTCTTTGGTTATTATTTACATATTTTTTTTCAATGATTAATTTTTTTGATTCGGATTCAAAAACAACATTCTGGAATACATAGGATTCATATTCGTAAAAAATGAGGGTATAAACCATGTCCATTGAGAAGGTAGGATGAATTTAATCTGCGGGCTGATCAAGGTTGCAGAATATGCTTTCCAGATCAGCGTCAAGATCCATGTTTTCATTGTAAGTTTTGGGTTCCTCCTCCTCCCCTACAATTATTTTTCCCTTCTTCTGCATGGGAAGGTTGTGAGGAAGATGTTCACTATATTTCTACAAAAATGCTATAGAGCTGGTGCCATTAATTTGTCGAAACGTTGATTTTCTCCAGACGCTACTTGAAATGAAGAACTGGAGGGGACAATATAATCCCCCGGAAACATTGCTTCCATGCATGCAAATGAAAAATATTCTCATTAATGACAATATCTATGTGTACTATATGATGACCTATTAGAAGTAAATCTTAATTATTGCATACTCAGAAATGCGAAGGTGGCAGTTACAGTGAAGAACATTTAAGGAGTGAAGGTTTTGTGAACTAACCAAGGTGGCGGCGTGTGAATGACATTCCATGGTATTTTAAATTAAGACTTGGAAGATATTGGAGGTTTCCGGAAGGAAGCAAGCTGGAAGTGTGCGAATAACATTCCATGGCATTTGAAATTAAGACTGTGAAGGGATAAGAAAATCCTTCACATAAATTGCATTGATGGCATAACTTCTCGAGCCTTGCACGCAACAATAACATCTTAGACGGTGCTTGCATGATGACCTGTTAGCATTAAAGATTTAGAAAGAAGACACACACACACACACACACACACACACACACACACATATATATCTATAAACACTATTTCTTATTATGCAGATATGTGAAGGTGACGGGCACGAGGAAGAGCAAGAAAGGAAGGAATGGCAAAGTGTGAAAGTGCATAATGAAACTGATGAGTTTACGATGCTGAGGCTGCATGAGTCAGAATTTCTTAGCGAGGCAATGTACGAATGTCATTCCATACTTTTCCATTTTCAGGATGGCGGGTTCTCGAATGGGCAGGCTCAAAAAAATGCCTCTATTGTTTGGTGTTCTACAAATAGCACACACAGTTCCACAATATAAAAATAGACAAGGGAACTTGCGGGTTGGCTTATATTTTATAGACCATTGATAGTTTCTAGATCATGGGTTCTCGAGCTGGCGGGGTAAAAAACAGGGCTCTATTGCTAGGTTACTTACAAATAGCTTATGACAATAATTTGACAAACAGGTTTGCGTTATGGCTAGCTCAACATTCGACTCCAGGGTTGGCGGGATCCTAGAAACGAGAAATACATATCAAATATGCACAGATCCCTTATTCCATACTTAGCCACTTATTTGGATCACAGACTTGGCTCCATCCGACTCCCAATGCATATTTCATAATTCATGTGCAACACCAACTCTGTGGTTACCAGACTGGTGTGTGTAGAAACGAGACAAAATTAGATATGTACCTTTATTAAGTATCGACATCAGATTTTAAACACCATGTACTCATATCACATTCCATACTTGCGGGTTCTCGGGCGGGAGGGGTAAAAAAAAGCCTTCTATTTTTTCGTGTTCTACAAATAGCACATACAATTCCGTGATGTACAATTTGACAGGTGAACTTGCGGGGTGGCTGAGATTTTAGATGCCATTATTTGGATCGCGCACATGCGAGATGCACAATATGCCTCTAATGTTTCCTGTCCTGTGAATAGCTGTTATGGTTGGGCGATATAGAAATTCACAAGTGGACTTGTGGGGTTGCCGGCCCAACATTGCATTTGTTGGATGGTGGATGTGTAGGGTAGTTGCCTCTACGTGCAAAACAAAAAAAAAACAAAAAAAACATAGCTACAAATAAGTTTGACAAACACAGAGAATGTAAACGAAAATTTGTTTACTGTGGAACACAGACATGAAAAGGGTGCACCTTTGCATGGTTTGGTCTACATGTGTGGGTAGGAGTTCTTTGTGTCCTCTTATTTTATTGCTTGTTTCTATGAAAAAAAGTACAAAGCAAAATGGATATGAACATAAGTTCAGATGTTAAGAAAAAGGCAACTACTATGTACATATACAAAAAAAAAATAGAATACGTTAAATAAAGTCAGAAATAGTTTTTGGGAGAATGTACCTTTTTTTTTCCCTGCATAATGTAAATTTTATAATTCGAGTAGAACACCGTCTAGAGAAATTTTTGTACAAATCGAAGATATAGATATGCTTTGAAACATACAAATATGAGTTTGCAATAACTTTGATGTGTATGTCATAATTCAAGTGCAATACCAATTGTATCGTGATGAGACCAATATGTGTCTAAGACAAACATACTGTATTGAGGAATTGGCACATTGGACCAGACATGGTCAATCAATGCATTTTACAGATGGAATGTGTTGTTCATAAGAAAGAAGAGACTATATTTGCACATGTAGTTTTCCAATTCTTTTGTTCTAGCAGTATTTTTTAGCATATCAATATTGAAGTCTCCTACAAGTACAATGGATCCATTCATATGGAAATGGGTCAATGTATTTTAAATAACATGTACTCTGTTGGAGAATGTTGCATGGGGAGAAACATACAAATTCAGTATTGCAACTTCTGTTTCATGAGAAAAAAAATTTGCAAGCACCAACTCAACATTGTTTTCTTCGATATGTATATGGTCCAAAATTGGTAGATGTTTTTTCACCAGTATCATGACCCCATGTGTAATGTAACTTGATATGCAATTGTGATTTGGGAATTGTTTGTTCTGCGTGCATAATTCCATGTGTGTTTCTTGCAAGAACAAAATATAGGATTGCATTATATCATAGTCATTCAGTATATCATCCATGTGTGCATTTAAGGTTCATGTGTCAAGTGAGAGAATTGATACAAATGAATTTGTTTGTATGGATTGGTAATCGTAATGCAGTTGTCATTTTGCAGTGGTCCTCAGTCGTTCCATTTCATCAAATTTCTGTTTCACTTTGAAATTATCTTTTGTGAGAGGACTTAGTAAATACAAGGACTTTATGATTCTAACACAGGACAATGTTGTGTAGACAAGTCCATGTATCTGAATTCCAGCAGGCTGAAAAGAAACTTTATCAAGTGTTAGTCCTTGTGATCTATGGACTGTACGTGCACATGCAAGTTTAATCGGAAACTGTTTTCAAATATTCAATTGACCTGTCTTTGTTGATGTTGATACTGGCTTTGATATTCGCAAAATAGGTGTCCAATCACTTCCAATATTTGAATTATATAGATAAGAAAACTTGCTTACTTGTTGCTTGCCTATATGTGGTTCATGGAACTTAATCCAAAGGACATCCACTTTTTCTATCCTGGTATAGCCTTTCAGTATTCCATCTGCACCATTCACCAAGCCATCCTGTGAATCATAGTTGCAATCATATATTTCAACCAACATTTCTAATTTGAGGACAAGCTGCAAAGGTAAAGTGACTGAATGTTCATGCCGTGGCACATTTCCATGGTTGTCTTATTCTAGGTCAATGGAATTGATGATGATATCATCGCCAGGCATTAGGGAGAGAATGTGGTTGTTATGGTTTGAAACATCCTTATTTTTGTAGAATAGGTAAGGGAATGTTGGGTTTGTTGGTGCAGGCCATAAGCATCTCAAATTTATATGGGTCAAATCATCATGTGTTTGGCTGTTGGTGCGCATTCTATTCAGAATTGCAATGAATGTTTCATTTGTTTGGCGCATTGTAGTATGCAACTCAAATCATTTAATATTGTCTCTCCAGAAGTCATGGGTGACTATTTCCATGTTGACCGTGGGTTTTTCAAATATCAAAGAATCTTGGATGGGTTGTGCCTGGTAAAGATCCCCACATAATATCATCTCAATGTTTCCAAAGTATTTCGTCTACACATGTTTTATGCTTCTTAGTTGACTGTCAATGGAATAAAAGAATCGACTCCCAATCAAAGATGCTTCATCTATAAAGACAAGTTGGAGTTCCTTATAAAGCTTAGATAATGTATCCAACATTTCCTTGCTAAGTGGAAGAAACTGTGACTTGTTAAAAGGCATTAAAAATGCAGAGTGGACTGTTGTTCCACCAACATTGTATGTAGCTTTTCCTATGTATGCAACTATTAGGCCCTTTGGTTTCATAGGATCAGAGGAATTGTTTGAATCATAGATTCGTATAATCATTTGGAAGAATTCTTTTTCTGTGAATATATTGCCTATTCCTGCTCCGTTTGTAAGGAACACGTGCACAAGACTGTTCATGTTCAAGCATTTTTTAAGAGAAATATCCTTTACAATTGTTTGTTGTTCACGATTCAACAAACGTCTTATTCTGTGGATTTGCCTCGTGGTATCATTAATAATGTAATGATACATTGATATATTAATGTAATATGTAAATTAAAGTTTAATTTCATTAATGTATAAAGTAACTTATAAATTAATTAATATATTAACAATGTAATGTAATAATTAATTGTGTACACTATTACATTATTAATTAATACATTGCAAAAGTATTAATACATTAATAATATGATAAATATATCATTAAATACATTAATAAATAAATAATACATTAAAAATATAATAAAAATATCAATACATAAAAAGAAATTAACAAAGTATTAATACAACAATAAAAGAATGTATTAATAAAGTAACAATACATTATGAAAATATCAATACATAAAAAGAAATTAACAAAGTATTAATACAATGATAAAAGAATATATTAATAAAGTAGCAATACAATGAAGTAAATGACTTTAGTAATAAGTTATTAAATTATTAAAATATTAATAAATAAATCTATTGCTAAAGTAGTAATATATATAGAGATTAAACTTTATGAATAAAAAGTGGTTGTTGTTGATTAATAATTAATTCAGAAGCATTAATTACTAAATATTATTATATAAATTATCATTATAAACTTTGTAAATATAATATAACTAATAATATCTATATAGTTAATTTTGAAATTCATAATTAATTAATAATATGTATAAAGTTAATAAATTAATAATTATTAAATATATGTAATGTAGGTATAAAATGTTTGTCACAATGTGATGTTGGAAAATATTCATCACAATGTTGATGACAATGTGACGTTCATAAATGTTCATCACAATGGGACAGTAGGAATGTTCATAAAAAATATTCGTCACATTGAGACGGTACGAATGTTCATCACAATGCGACGTTGGGAAATGTTTGTCACAATGCAACGTTGGGAAATGTGGGAAATTCATCACATTAGGATGGTACAAATGTTCATCACAATGCGATCTTAGGAAATGCTCATTAGAATGCGACGTTGGGAAATGTTTGTCACAATGTGACGTTGGAAAATGTTCGTCACATTGGGATGGTATGAATCTTCATCATAATGCGATGTTGGGAAAATTTTGTCACAATGCGATGTTAATATGATGTGCGACAAAATCATAAAGTGATGCATTGTTAACATTCATTTCAAGCATCTCATTGATAAGAAATGTCTGTCACAATGCGATGTTGGGAAATGTTTGTCACAATGTGACGTTGGAAAATGTTCGTCACAATGTGACGGTACGAATGTTCATGACAATGTGGTGTTGGGAAAAGTTCATCACAATGCGACGTTGGGAAGTATTCTTCACAATGTTTGCGACATGACATCGTAAGATTATGGTCATCACATTCTGACGTAGGATTTTTGTTTGACACAATGTGGTGTTGGAATAGGTTTGCCATAGTCTGATAGTGGGTTATATTCATCACATAACAATGTTGGGAAATGGTCATCTCACTAGAATGTTGGGTTTGTTTGTCACATTGTGACATTGGGTTGTGTACATCACATTGTGACAATGGGTTATCCTCGCGAGATAATGCAATTTGAAATTTTTTCTCACATTATGATGATAGGATATTTGCCTCACACTGCGACGACCAGGCTATGTTCATCACCTTGCAATAATATGGCTATATTCATCACATTATGACGGTGGGGCTATGTTTGACACATCACGACATTAAAGAGTTTGTCATATTGTGACACTTTTAGGTTCGTCACCTTGCAACATTACTATGTTCGTCAATATGCAACAAAAACACTATGTTCATCACATTGTGACAATATGGGTATGTTCGTCACATTGAGACAATATGGGTATGTTTGTCACATTATGATGAAGGGGCTATGTTCGTCACATTACGACAATATGGGTATGTTCATCACATTATGACAACAATGGTATGTTTTACGCATTGTCACATTACTATTTTTGTGAGATGTCATATTTTTGATGTCCACAATCTTATGATGTCATGTTTGTGACATGACATCGTAAGATTATGGTCGTCACATTGTGACGTAGGGTTTTTGTTTGACACAATGTGGTGTTGGAATAGGTTTGTCATAGTCTGATAGTGGGTTATATTCATCACATAGAGATGTTGGGAAATGGTCATCGCACTAGAATGTTGGGTTTGTTTGTCACATTGCCACATTGGGTTGTGTACATCACATTGCGACAATGGGTTATCCTCGCCAGATAATGGAATTTGAAAAATGTTCTCACATTATGATGATAATATATTTGCGTCATACTGCGACAACAAGGTTATGGTAATAACATTGTGATGAACAGGCTATGTTCATCACCTTGCAAGATTATTATGTTCATCAGTTTGTGACAACATGTCTATGTTCGTCACATTCAACCAATATTGGCAATGTTGGTCACACTACGATGGTGGGATATGTTCGACACGTTGTGACATTACTATGGTTGTCAGTCTATGAAGCTACTATGTTCGTCATGTCACAATGTTTAGTTTTGTTCATCATACTTGAACGTCGAGTCATGTTCGTCACATGACAAGGTTGGTTTATGTTCAACATGTTACGAAAATGAAGTTTTGACAAGTTTTTTTTTAAAAACTAATGAATTGTTTCCTTTGTCACAAAGATAGGAAATTTGAACTCATGTGATGTATTACATAGAATTCAACTTAAGATCATACTTGTTCTAAGGACATTGATAGCAAATCATCTTTAATTTTACACATGATGAGTTTTACTTCTTCTAAAGAAATTGATAGAAAATCCTCTTGAACATTGTAGATGATGAATTATACTTGTTCTAAGGACATTGATAACAAATCATTTAATCATTTTTACTTGTTCTAAGGACATTGATAGCAAATCATTTAATCTTTTTTACTTGTTCTAAGGACATTGATAACAAATCAATGCCAAAGTGTTACTAAATTATTGATAAATTAATAAACTAATACATTATTAATAAATTAATACATAATTAGTTAATACATTGCTAAAGTATTACTACACTAATAATGTAATACATTAACATTACATTATTACACTAATAATATATAAAAAAACATTAAATACATTACTAAAGGCA
>JZKD02S1807458.1:599426-615063 GCA_000966675.3 Picea glauca | reverse complement strand
TTAAAATTAAAAGTATTAAATTATTATTATTTAAATTATTTTATTATTATTATAAAATAAACCTTAATACAAATGACTTTAACTTTAATACAATCATAACACTAATTCTAATAAGAATAACCCTAACCCTAATGTCAATATAATATTGTTAAAAACACTATTTACATGCATAATGCATCAACTACATTCATAAATACATTACATTATTACTATAAAACACTAATTATATTTATAAATATTTATATTGATAACACATCTTAGCTTATATTTATATTTTTAATATTGTGAAAAACAATTTTTACATATATAATTTTACTATCAATATTATTATATCACAAAAATGAAACATATGTTAATTTTAATTCTTAACTTTTAAATAAATAAAAATTAAACATTATAATTTATGCCGGTAGAGTGAGACCTACATACAACCACTTAAATAGATGGATTTTTCCCTTTGGTTGTTGCAGTTTAAAGTACTTGATCTCAATGTACTTGATCTGGCTAGCTAGCTTCCACTGCGATACCTTTTCATCTAATAGATTTGTAGGCTCCTTTTCTAAAATCTTTGCTTGTATAGCCATTTTGTACATATAAATTGATTATTATTTTTTTTAAGTAAAAAGAAGATCCTGTTATATTAAAGATTAAAAAAAAACACCATGACATGTAGGTGCCAGATGTCCCACCTGTGAAGGAAACCGGGACAGTTGGTCTGTCCAAAATAGCATGCAAACTCAAAAACTCATTTCGCCATCCTGCCTGAAGGAAACCAGGGTGCATGTCCATTTTCAACAACAATTTAGTAAGGCCTATGCTAATGCTAGCAAGGCTATTAACTAAAAGAGATACGGCTCTGATACACATCAAAAGAGAGAGAGTTGGAGACAATACTAAATAGAAGAACCTATTCATCGGAGTCCTCGCAGTCATCCATCGCCTTGCCGCTGCTGACAAGAATGACGTAGAGCTGAGCGCAGGTGGGGCATTGTCGCCGTGGAGTGGCACTAGAGTAAGCTGCATACAACATGTCCAAGCGTTGGCTAACGCAGACAACCCTGAAGATTTGATCGTCCACCATGTTGCGGACCTCGAAGATCAAGTTCAGGTGCTTCGGGTGAAGGAGTGGTGGCGGGGGTGGTGACTTTTGCTTGGCATCTGTCTCTTGGTGGAAATGCTGCGTTTTCTGCGACTGCGAGTCGGTTTTGCCTTCCAACATCTCTTCCTCTACCAGGGAGGTGGAAAATTGCTCAATGGGAGAGTCGCTGGGACCGTGTGCCTCTCGCGAGCAGAGCGGTGGTGTTTCTGCTTCAATGCATGCCCAGGGGTTCCAATTGTCTGGAACCGTAAAAATTCAACTTTCAGAGAAGTCGTGGGGGAGTTCCATGGTCGGAATTTCCTCGACATAAGCTCTGGGGGATGAGTCTACTGCTGTGGTCTCCTTGTGTCTCTTCCTCTTTTCCAAAACCAGAGCCCGTTCAAACCGTTTGTGTCTTTTCCGCCTGGAGTCGGCCGCGTACCACCCTGCTCCTTTGCGGGGTCTTCCTCTAGCTCGTGACTTAATGAAAATGAGGGCCAGAGCTAGGATTTCTCCTTCACTCCTGTTCTTGATCGGCTCTATGAGCTACGAATGCATCCTAAGAGTTCTAAAAAGGCTGATAATAGCACAAATGGTGGCTACGACCATTAAATCTGAGAGCTTAATTCTTTGGCTGGCCGGTCTATTCTCGCGCGTGAGAGGCCCCGTCAATAGATGGAGGTCGGCTGAAGTGAGACCCCTCATAACTATCGAGGGTGTGAGGGAGGTTGGCCACCATAAATGGCCCCTCCTGGTGCGTCTCCACATGCCCAACCTGCTCAGTGTGGCACCCCATCCGGGGGTTGGAAACCCTTGCTGGCCAAGATTTGGCATTGCTTGGATATGTCTAAGGCTTCAGAGCTTCTTGCGTCCCAGAATATTTGTTTGAGTTCCCTGGAAACTCCTTCATTTTCCAGGTAATAAGCCACTCTGTTTGCCCCTCTATTTACATGAGAAGGGATAATGCTTATGTTGTCTTTGAGGATACCTTTGAAATCTTCGAGCATCCCTGCGAGATGCCAGCTGGGAGAGATTTTCTGTGGGTTTCCCCCATGGGGGATTTTAGTGATTAGCTGAATGATTATTTGTGAGTCACCCTCCAAGATTATTCTATGACTATGCAGGGTTGCTGTAGTTCGAACACCCTGTAAGAGGCCATTTAATTCCGCTGCATTATTTGTGGTCTCCCCCAAATACCTTGTTGTCAAAGTTAGAATTTCCCCTTTAGAGTTCATGATCATAGTTCCATGGCCTGCGGGTTCGGGATTACCTTTTGAAGCTCCATCAAAGTTGATCTTTATGAATCCTGTTGGGGGAGGGGTCTAGGTGGTTGGGCTGGGGTTTTGATTCTTGGGTGCTCTAATTGCCAACGAGTCAATTAATCTGACCTGCCATCTTTGTAGGGTGCATAATTCTTCCCGATTGCATTCCTTGTCCCTAGGTTGCCAGTTCTTGCTTCTGATTGTTTCTTTGATGAGTATGACAACTCTGTCCCAGGCTGAATCTGGAGTAGATTTCGTGGAGTGGAAGATGCACTTGTTTTTCTCCTTCCATATTTGCCAGAGAATAAACCATGGGAGGAGTTGCTAGATGTAGTTCAGTATGGGGTTGTTGTAAGTGATTGAGTCCCAATTTTCGATAGTGTATCTGATGCTGCCTCTGTTTTGATTGGATCTGTGCATGGTTTGAGCTCCCTGGTCCCAGATAGATTGACTGTAATGACAACCATTGAATAGATGCTCCTTGGTTTCTTCTTGGCATTGACATAAGACACAAATTGAGGGCCCAATGAAGCCCCTTTTCCTAAGATTGTCCCAAGTTAGAATTCTATTATGGATGATTAACCATAGGAAAGTGGAAACCTTTGGCCAAAGTGCTTTATTCCATATTTTGTTCCAGATGTTGTCTGTTTCCTGATTGTGGTAATTGCCTTGTAAGTAATAGGTTTCTTTTACTGAGAAGTTGCCAGATGTGGAGTGCCCCTTCTGAGGATGTCTGGACCCTCCCTAATGGGATTTTTCCTGCGTCCTGCATGGTGATGCCAGGCTGACAAGTTTAAGTCGTCTAGGACTCTTAAGTCTTGGCTGGAGGTCTTCCACTGTCGCTAAGTCTGTCTTGCTTCTAGGGGTTTCCATAGATCTTTTACCTTGAGTGGAGGATCTTGATTAAGAGCTTGTTGGAGAGGTGTTATCTCTGCTAGTTCCTTTAGAGGTTTAAGTTGTTGCCACGCATCTTGCCAAAACCTTGCACTACCTCCATCACGAATTTCCCAAAAGGTGTGTTTCTGTATTAGATCTTTGTTCTGCCAGGCTGTGTTCCAAATATTTGAACCCTGTATTCGAACGTTGTGTCTGATCAGTTGATCAGTCTGCATGTGGGGAGCGTATTTGTTCTTCCAGATTTGTGCCCATAGTGCATTTGGTGTTTTCATCCATCTCTACCATATCTTGGCCCCCATTATTTGGTTGAGCTTTCCAGGATCTTGTAGCCCGAGGCCACCCATGCTTTTTGGTGTGCAGACCTTATCCCAGCCTACCAGAGCCCATTTCTTGTTGGGCTGCAGGCCTTGCCAGAGAAAATTTCTTTGGAGGTTTCTGACAGATCTAATTATTTGTTTGGGAGCTGCTAAGGTGGTGAAAACATAGGTGGGTAGGGTCTGTAGGACCGATTTTAGCAGGACCAGTCTGGCTGCAATATTTAACAGTCTGAAGGTCCAGTTAGCCAGTCTGTTTGAGATAGAAAGGAGGAGGCTATCCCAGGAAATGGATTTAGATGGCGCTCCTATGAGAGGAATGCCCAGGTAGTTGGACGAAAGGGAGCTTCTGGGGATGCCCAGGAGTTTGGAAATATGTAGCTGAACCGCAGCAGGAGTGTTGAAGAAGAAGAGCTTGGATTTATCTAGGTTTAGCGTCATGCCGGAGGCTTTGGTGAAGTCAGAGAGGATGGAGTTGAGATTATTGGCTTCGCACGCAGTGGGGGAGTTCATAAGAAGGGTGTCATCAACGAATTGGCTGTGTGAGGGGGCTGGCTGAATGTTGTGCAGGGGTAAGCCTTTGAGGGAGCCTTCTAGAACCGCTAATTTAATGTAGCGACCCAAGCCTTCCGCCATGAGTACGAAAAGGAAGGGTGATAATGGATCCCCTTGCCGAATGCCTCTAGAGGCCGAAAAAGGTCAGGAGGGGACTCCATTGACTAGGATTGAGAAATAATCCGAAGAGGTGAGATTCAAAATCCAGTTTACCCAGTCCTGGTGAAAACCAAAGGAATTTAAGATGGCTCTGAGGTATTGCCAACTGACTTTATCAAAATCTTTTGAGAGATCAAGTTTGATTAACATACCTGGAGTTTTTGTTGATTTAAGAGAGTCGATCACTTCATGTGCTAATATAACGTTGTCCATAATCTGTCTTCCTTCAACATAGCCAACTTGTTCTTTGGAAATGACATAGGGCAGTATTAGCTTGAGGTGATTTGCAATCACCTTGGTGATGATCTTGTAAATCACATTACATAAGGCTATGGGTTTGAACTGTTTGGGATTTGTGACTCTTTCTTCCTTTGGAATCAGAGTGAGGAAGGTTGCGTTGAGAGCCTGGAGAACTTGACCCGATGTGCGTGATTCGTCTACGACCTCCCAGACATCCTTTCTTATTATGTCCCAGCAGTGATGGAATAAGTCTGTAGTGAAGCCATTAGGGCCTGGGGCTTTTCCTGGGGGTATACCTTTTGCTGCTTGGTCCACTTCCTCCTGGGTAATTTGCCTCATGAGAGCTGCGTTCTGTTCAGGGGTGACTAATGAGGGGATATGACTGGTAACTCGAGTGATGGCTTCATTTCTATTCTCCTTGGTTTCTGTAAGGAGGTTCTGGTAGTATCTATTGAGATCCTCTTCAATTTGTGTGTACTCTCTAATCAGGTTGCCCTGCTCGTTTTCCAGATGTGTTATTCTGTTGATGTGTCATCGGTGTATCATAGTTCTGTGGAAGAATTTTGTATTCTTTTCCCCCTCTTTGAGCCATTACACCCTGGATGTCTGCCTCCATAGTATTTCTTCTTGTTTTCTTCTTTGCTCCAATTGCACTTGTAGTTCCTCTTATTCCTTATTGAGCTCAGCAGTTCAAGCCCCTGATATAAAGATTCTTTGTATCTCAGCTAATTTGTTCTCTGTGTCCTTAATGCTCTGGAATATATCGCCAAAAGTATTTATGTTCCAGTGTTTGAGCAGTTGCTTAAAGTTTTTGAGCCTTTGTTGAAATATGTACATCTTGGTTCTCTGGTCTACTTCAGCTTGAATCCACCAAGTTTTTGCCAGCTGTTGGAAATCTGGGTGTGTAAGCCAAGATTTCTCAAATCAGAATGGTTTGAATTTAGGTGTTGCCTCTATTGCCAGTTGAAGGGCGATTGGCTAGTGGTCACATCCCTCTTTGGGGAGAATCAGACTTTCCATGCAGAGGTCTCTTTCAATCAATTCCTCCGTCATGAGAAAGCGGTCCAGTCGGCAAGCAACATGCTGGTTTCCTAATCTACGATTGGACCATGTGAAAGTGCCATTGTTGTTCTCTATGTCTACTAACTTTAATTGTTCAGGGATAGTTCTGAACTTACCGTTGTCTTGCTCTAGTCTTTTTCTCCCACCTATTTTTTCCTCCAGTGACATGATCATGTTGAAGTCGCCTCCTAAGATCCAGTTAGGCGTGGTTGCTAGTGATTTTACTCGGGCTATCCTTTCCATGAATTTGATTTTTTCCTATTGTCCTTGTGGTCCATAGACATTGGTGATGGTCCCCTCCTGATTCGAGCCTATTATTTCAAAGTGAGCTGACAAGGTACCTATAGTGGAAAAGGGTCCACTCAGGATAGTGTGGTTTGGGTTCCACAATATGGATAAACCCCTCGAGGCTCCAAAGGATTCCGTTTGGATGTAGTTGCAACCTTTCCATATGTGTTGAAAGATGGTTTCAGCTTCCATACCTGCACATTTCGTTTCTTGTAACATTAGAATATCTGGGCTTTCCTCTTTGATGTAGTCCCTGAGCATTCTTTGCTTGGATCTGCCATTGAGTCCTCTAATGTTCCAAGTGATAATCTTCATCATCATGAGGAGGGGTGTGGGTGGAGGTATCCCTCCAAGAGCTTATGTATTTGACCTGAGTTGATCATGAGATTTCCAGCTTCTTTAATTAGTTGATGTACTGGTTTTCGCCCCCTTCTTTTGTTCTCGCGTGGTATTTTTTTGGAGCCTGAGATTGATTCTGTGGCTATGCCGAGGCGAGCTATGGATTCCGCTGTTGAATCAAGAAAGACCTTGTGTACCTTTCTGAGTTGCTCTTCGAGAAGGGCTTGTAAATCCTTCTGATTGAGGGCTTCCTCCAGTTTCTCAAGGTCGATGCCTGCCATATCTTGGGCATCCATTTGCATTAAAGTATCTCCATCTGCATCCCCTTTTTCATCTGCATGGGTTTCTTTGTTGGGATCAGAAGGGGAGGGTGTGGGGTTCTGGTCTTTTTTTTTTTTGTAATCCGTCATGTGGATCTTGGATTTCCTCGTCCTCTAGTAGCTGGCTCAGTATGTCATAAGCATTCCTAGTCAAGATCCTAGGTTTGGGGTCGGTTGTTTGCCTTCGAGGGGGATTTTTCTTCCTTGTCTGGACCGTTGTGAAGCCATCTTTTTGCAGGTTTTGACTAGCTTTGGAAGCTTGCTGGTTGAGTGGGTAGTCCCGAAACAGGTGGTTGTGTTCATGGCATTTTCTGCAATTGAAAGGGATGTGTTCATAGTCAAGAGTTTGTGACCAATCCTCATCTTGGTACTCCAGTGTTACCCTGGTAAGGCTTTAGCTATGTTCATGTAAACACATATTCGAGCGTATGAGGTGTATTTCCGTTGCTTTGTGGATTCTGAGGCTTTGACATATTGGTTGATTGTATTACCTATTCCCATAAGAATCTCCTCCAACCAGAACTCCTGCGGAAGGGAGTAGAGGCGGATCCAGACGGGTGACATTGTAAAGTTCTCCTTGTCCGGGCTGAAGCCCTCTATCCAGAATCTTAGGAATAGCCCTGCTGAGTTGTAGAAGTAAGGGTCGTTCTCAAAGATGCGATCTCTGTCTTCTAGGTTATATAATATGATTGTGAAGAAACCTTTGGAGCTAAGCTGAACTTCATAGTCACCTTTAGGATTCCACCAGTGTTTCATCCATTTGTTCAAATCCCTTTCAGATGGCTAGAGTCCCAGAAATTTGTCGATGAGGGCATGTTCTTGCATAAACTGGGTATGCTCCCCAACCCTTGTTGAGCTTATGATGTATCTAGGAGACTTTTCCATTTGCGGGATGCATTTTCTAGGCTCCCATCCTGAGGGTGCTTTTGGATGGGATGTGCTGGCTTCCGTCTCCATTTCCTTGCTGAATCCTGTTCTCTGGCGAGGAGCTGTTCCCAGATTTGTTGTGGCAGCTCGAAGGCAGGTCGTTTTGCTCTCGTTCCAGATCTGTCGTTAGCCGTAATGTTGCTATATGAGGGGGTTTCCCCCTCATCGACGCTCATAGTTGCGGATCAGAGCTGGTGATGGCCCACGCTGGATCTGTGTTGTTGTGTTGGTGCAACGGATCCTGGATCGATCATACAGTAGCTCGCATGGGCGCAGGGCTAGGGTTTCCCTCTCTTACATATAAATTGATTATTGATAATTATAGTTGAGTCCAATTTTTCTATATTCTGAGTGAGACGTTTGTGATTTCACTTTAACGTTTAAACAAGTTGATTTGGATAATTAAACCGTTAGCCTGTCTGTGATTTCTCTTTAAAGTTTAAACGAGTTGATTTGGATAATTAAACTATTCGCTCGTCTCTGATTTTTCCTTAAAGTTTTAAACGAGTTGATTTGGATAATTAAACTAGTCTGTGATTTCTCTTTAAAGTTTAAATGAGTTGATTTGGATAATTAAACCGTTCGCCCTTCTTCCAATCAGTGTATTAAGCATACAATCCATTTGCACGAGAAAAAGCCAATCAGTGTATTAAGCATACAATCCATTTGCACCAGAAAAAGCATTCCTGTGGTACTTCACACTTAACTGAGATTTATCCTCAAATAATAAATATTCTAACCTATTTTCCCAGTCACATGATAGCATATAATATCACACCAATACGAGCAGGTGAAGATAGATCAATAACAATATATCAAATTTGATGAATTAAACTATTTATAAACTGTCCCGTGTACTGAAACGGAACTTAACACGGAACTTAAAACTTGTGAACCAATTATTTGTCATTCCATAAACAAATTATTTGTAAGTCCATAATTACAGTGGAAGAAAAAAATGGCATTACTAGTGTATCATCGTTTTTAACCAACTACTTTAAATGTTAATATATCATTGATAAAACCGTGACATTACAATCACACGAAAACCAGACTGAATTTACTTATAAGACTCCTCATGCATTCGATAGTATGGTTGGTGGATTTGATTGTATCCTTAGTCAGAATTTGGGGATCGCATAGTTCACATCAGAAGGGAATCGCAACCAAGGTTCTCTTGATTATACTACCCTCCTGCACCCAATCGTGCCATTACCCATATTCCTTTACGTGGAAATCATCATATAAGAGTATTGTGATCAATGGAGATGGCAGATTAATTCAATTATTTTTAACTAATAAAAAAAATTTAAGATATCCATGAGAAATAAATACATACACCAATCCAAGGAAGCATGCGATGCAGTGAACCCTGGAGAGAAAGGATTGAAATGCTCCATTGAGGATTGAGCGTGGCATTCATCATGCGTCTAGCTTAACCACCCCTATGTTAATTGAAACATTGAAACGCATTATGCGTCCAGCTTAACCATCACTTCGTGGCAACGCTTCACCTCCAACGCTTACATCCCACGCTTCACATCCATAAATTCGTGTTCACTGTTATTCATATAATTAAATCTGAGCTAAATACCCACCACTTCACATTGTGGCAACGCTTCACATCCAACGCTTTACATCCATAAATCCATATTCACTGTTATTCATATAATTAAATTTGTTAATCATGCTTAATCAATTAAACGTGGCAATCAATGGTTAGGGCAGTAATTCTTTAATTCAATGATTAGGGCAGTAATTCTTTAATTATATTTAGTAAATGTGAAAAAGTAAACAAAGATACTTATTCATAAATGCAAGAAAGTTATGAAATTAAATCTCATTCATTGATTTGGGACTACACAAAGAATATGCCGACATCTTTCATTGCTAACCATAAAATTAAAATTTATGATTAAAAAGTTGATTAGTCCATCAATTACCATAGAAAGAACGCCTATCAACATAATTACTGAAGTCAATACTTATTACATGATTAAATCTGTTAATCATGCTTAATCAATTAAACGCGGCAATCAATGGTTAGGGCAGTAATTCCTTAATTATATTAAGTAAATGTGAAAAAGTAAACAGGGGTATTCATAAATGCAAGGAAGTTATGAAATTAAATCTCATTCATTGATTTGGGACTACACAAAGAATATGCCAGCATCTTTCATTGCTAACCATAAAATTAAAATTTATGGTTAAAAAGTTGATTAGTCCATCAATTACCATAGAAAGAACGCCTATCAACATAATTACTAAAGTCAATAAAAGATTTACCTCATAAATAAAAGAGTAGCTATAAATATTAACAAATACCTGAAGTCATGGAGAAATTCCCTATTATTATTATT
The DNA here is from genome assembly GCA_000966675.3 of Picea glauca. Lineage (NCBI taxonomy): Eukaryota > Viridiplantae > Streptophyta > Pinopsida > Pinales > Pinaceae > Picea > Picea glauca. Next base: position 605,262 of record JZKD02S1807458.1, on the reverse strand, counting down.
ATTATTTAAGGCCCCTATTATTATTATTATTAAAAATACCTAAAATCATGGAGAAATTCCCTATTATTATTATTATTATTTAAGGCCCCTATTATTATTATTATTATTATTATTTAAGTTCCCTAGTTTAGGGATTCTAACTACAAAAATTCCAAAGTGATATAAAGAAGATGAAGTCAACATTGTATACCCATGCATACCCGTGCAACTAGAACGTGGGTCATTGTACTTGTCGATATGGTTCCACACCAAAATATCAAACCAACCTCTTTGGTTGAGGTACTCACTTCCCATTAGCTATAGAGAATAAATTCCATTGGTATCGAGCATATCCATCCAAAAATATGAAACCGACGTCTTTGGTAGAGGTACTCACTTCCCACTAACTATAGAAAAGGAATTCCATTGGTATCGAGCTGCTAGTGATATTGGATATGCATAAGGTCGAGCATACAAGTACTTTTGATACGTTTTGGATTAACTGTTACTAGGTCAAGCTAAGAATATATAGTTCAATATGGTCAAGTTGGTGGATTTAGAAATCTAGAGAGCAACCATTGCACACGATTAACACACAATAATAGAGTGTATTACATAGACAAATGGAGGTTACATATATAGCATCCAGATCACCGATTCCTAACAATCTAGATCCTAAGAAAGTGGATCTCATTAGCTAAAAATAGTTAACCTAGAAACTCACAGTTACAACAGCTGTAAGGCTAACTCATAGTTATAACAACTAACTCATAGTTACAACAGCTGTAAGGCTAACTCACAGTTACAACAGCTGTAAGCATTATCTCTAACACCCTCTCTTAATGCTTACATTACAAATATTACAATTACAAATTACAAAACATAACAAAAAGGTTACAACACAAATTTTGTCATGTCTGTCTCATTGGTCCTCATATGCAGTTACACCCATCTATGAACTTCATAGACATGCTCTTTCTCTCCCATCATCTTCGAGCTACCACTTCATACAGCACAAATACAACCATAGATGATTTTAGGGGCTAAATTTCGCAAATGGGCTAATTTTCCATGGTTTTTCCCAAAAAACGATTCACCAATTTCCATTTTTTCTAAAAACAATTCGCCCAAATTCCATAGAAAAAAAATATTTTACCTTAAAAATCGCCAAAAAATTATAGAAACTATATAAAATCCTTAGAAATTTGAATATTTTTACAAAACTATCGCCAAACATTTTACATCTTCCATAGTAAGGACTAGTAAAATTAACCCATGTTTCTACATTTTAATATAAATTTTCATCCTTAAAATCATCCCTGAATACAACTGCTTCCGACCATCTTTGAAGTATCTATAGGATCAACGATTTTAAACTACCCCAAAGAATAGTCTCGATACTGAAACAATCAGTAATCGATCTTACAAAATGACATTTTTACACACACTCATCAATACAATGATAACCCTTAACTGATGATCTTGAAGCACCGGAATACAACATAAATCTCCATCTTTTAACAGACTTCAAACTAGTTATGCGTTCGTTCTTATAGCTCCAAAGAACATCAAGAACTGCATACTTGAGTTATATCACTCTGTTCTTTGAGTGGTTCTTGACAATATAATTTTACAAACAAAAAATAATATAACATACACAAATCACATCACACTATATGTAACACTACAACAAATCTACCAAACCAACTCAAACATTTGCCGAACATAAAGTCCACCCTCTGTTCTTTGAGTGGTTCTTGACAATATAATTTTACAAACAAAAAATAATATAACATACACAAATCACATCACACTATATGTAACACTACAACAAATCTACCAAACCAACTCAAACACTTGCTGAACATAAAGTCCACCCATTGCAGTGGGAATCAGAGTTTCGACAGAGAGAAAATCGAACCCTGCTGTCAACGCCAAAACAGATCTGGATCTCTTTTCTTCCACGCAGTTGTCACTGATCAATGAATGCACAGGCGTCTAACCTCTCACAGTTTGATCAGCGAATATCTGGGCAGTGATACCCTCGTCAGTTCTCCTATGCAGTGATCCTTTATTCACAAGGAGAGTCTCCCGCAACAATCTCACAAAACACACAGAAAATTTAGAAATTCAAACCCTCTAACCTAATCTACTCCTATAGCGGAATCAACTTATCACTCTTCTCTCATCTTCCAGCCCCTCTCGTGAGAGAGTCAGGGCAGTCCTTGCTCTGATACCAACTTAGAAATCGAGAGAGAAGCCATTGCACAAGATTAACACACAATAATAGAATGTATTACACACACAAATGGAGGTTACATATATAGCATCCAGATTGCCGACTCCTAACAATCTAGATCCTAAGAAAGTGGATCTGATTAGCTAAAAATAGTTAACCTAGAAACTCACAGTTACAATAGCTGTAAGGCTAACTCACAGTTACAACAGCTAACTCACAGTTACAACAACTGTAAGCATTATCTCTAATAGGTGGTGGATAACCTGTTAGTGGTTATGGATCACATTATCGTAGCAACTACTTAACCAACTTCTTCAACTATATCTATAAATGGAAGGTATGGATCTTGCTTAGGATACTCAATCAAAATCAACATAGACATGCATGTGATTAATATTTGGAATATTGAACACTAAAATGCCGCCAATATATTGAAAAATAATCTATCCCTATGAGAAACTCACAATTCCATTTTCAAGAAAGAAAAAATCATCTGAATTGCATATATAAGTATCATTATATATGGTCTCACATAGTAGATAAATTAGGGTATGAATTACCTTGTTGACATGATATTTTTTAACCTCAACGCGTCTTCATAGAAATATTCCATACGTGAATGGGCGACATTCGGTGGAAAATTAACAACACAGATGACCAATTGAAATTGAAAAAACCACAATTTTGTCTCTCATAAATAAATGGGAGGATGGACCGTGTCCAAATATAGTAAATCCACACAAATGAATTAAATAATAGTTATGCTACATAGGCTTGCACCTATTGTAAATGGTCACAATTAATGATCTTTTAACTTTAAATTTTAATCTTATGGCTACTCATTGAAGATGCTAATCTGACGGCTACTCATTGAAGATGTTGATATATTCTTCTTCGTCCTCCAAAATCAATAAGTCAAATTTAACTTTTTTGATGTTGATATATTCTTCTTCATCCTCCAAAATCAATGAATCAGATTTATTGCTCATAAATTCCTTTCATTTATGAAAGCATCCGTTAACATGTTTACTTTTTAACATTTACCTAAACACATTATAAAATTAATATAAGGATATATAATTGTCACTTTTAAACGATTAAGAAGAATTAATATCTATACAAAGAGGGTTTATATGATTAAGAAGCACTACACATGTTTCATGTTGAGGGCAGACATTAGTTTATGAAGTCTAAACCTTTTGATGCCAACTACCCATCCACAACGTTTTGTATTGGGCCACACAACATTCTGTGAATCGTCTCATTAAGAGGCACTTTTTTTCCGCCTCGTAGTCATAAATAAAAATTAAAGTTTTATGCCCATGACCTACCCACAGACGTTTCATATTGGGTCACTCATTTTTGAACCGTCTCATTACCAAACTCATTTTTCAGGCATTTTTCATTTGTGAACTGTTAACATGTTTACTTTTTTACATTTATCTAATCACATTATAAAATTAATGTAAAGATATATAATTTTCACTTTTAAATGATTAAAAAGAATTAATATCTATACAAAAGGGTTTATATGATTAAGAAGCATTGCACATGTCTCATGTTGATGACAGACATTAGTTTATGAAGTCTAAACTGTTTGATGCCAACTACCCACCCACAACGTTTTGTATTGGACCACTCATTCTGTGAACCTTCGCATTAAGAGGCACGTTTTTTCCGCCTCCTACTCATAAATAAAAATTACAGTATTATGCCCACGACCTACCCACAGACGTTTCATATTGGGCCACTCATTTTTGAACCGTCTCATTACCAAAACGTTTTTTCCGGGCACGTTTTTACCATAACAACCTCCATTTATAAATGTAGATCAATTACACCGCCCACTTTCAATTCACTAAGATTTGATACTCAACAGATTAACTATTAAATGAATGGGTTAAACATATAAACCTTTAATACATTAACTAGTTATGTTGAATTTTACAAAATTGAGAGTATTTTTTTTACCAGGCACGTGTTTACCATGAACATTTTCATTATATAATACCATTTGTTCATATACTAGGATTATATGTATTTCTAGCATAATGAAAAGAACTGTTACTCTTTCGATGAGTTTGAAGTAAAATGGATAGAACAACATATCACACTAAGAAAAGGGTATCAAAGCATCAAGCTAAAAATTTCTGCAATCAATTTTCTTCAATTACTCAGCATTGGTGTATTTTGAGCTTTGTTGCTATATTTTGATTGATCGACAAGAATCAAAGTTGTTGTATTTTGAGCTTTGTTGTATGTTGTTGTATTTTGAGCATTTTCCGTGGAGCTTCTCGTTGTTAGCATTAGAAGTCACTTTAAGATTACGTTGAAGGTAAGCTCAATACCCATCGGTTTATATGTCACAATGAATAATTTTAAAGAGGTCAAATGGGCCCAGACTCAAGATAATATCATTTTAATTCAAAAAACTGGACCAACATGCACAAGCAATTGAGGTATTGATCAACTTCAGTAAGTAAGTTGTAGTAAAGGTGAATAGGAGAAAGAACTAGTGAGGAGAATGTAGATGTCTACTATGGACATCATGTCTTGAATAAACCTAAGGAGGAAAAACTCAGAAAACAAGATCCTCTTGGATTCAAAGTTTCAGGAAACTGAAGAACACCATAACAACACATGAATCAAACATCCATCACAATACAACTATAACAATCCATGTGGATCCTTCAATTATGTTCACTTTAGTATCATAGCCAAATAAGATGAAGAAGAAAGCTGACTTATATTAAACAAAAAGTCTCAAATCAAGTTACATAACCAGAGAACTAGAGCTTCATTAAAACTTTACAATGCGGGAGCCTTGCTCAGCCATCGACCATAACAAAATATCAAAATCTCATATTTATTTATACTCAGGAGTGACTACAACCACCCCAGGAGTGATCTAGCCACTAAATTCAAGGCTTTACGTTCAAAGTCTATTTTGAAGACTATGCATGCATAATTCTGTGAGACGCGAGCTCTTTTGTTTGAACCTTCTTTGTCAAACTGCGCATGTAGTTCCCTGTTGGACGCGAGCTCAGACAGCGTGTTAGTCCTTTTCGAGCTTTCCATTTATGGGTGGAGACGATGTTTAAACCACCATCCCCGACTTCATTAATTGTCTTCATCAAGATCAGGACAGGGCCTGAGTCAACTCGACACCTGGAAAACATGTTGTACGCACTTTGAATATCTGCCACCTATTCTTTGTTGTACCTTTGCAGAGAGGACTAGAAGGTGGACGTGGAGGAAGGCAAGGGTGAGCAGGCGATGCGATGGCGCAAACTCGCATAAAGCAACTAGTGAACAATGGCCAGGTGGAAGGAAACGGGTGGTGGTGACCGAGCATGTGTGGACGCTAGCAAGTGGGAGATGAGGTGTAAAGGCGCGAGGGTGATGTGGAAAAGGTAGAGGACGTGGAGGCAGAGGGGAGTGACAGGTTGGAGGTAAACGACGATAACGGTGGAGGGGATATGGAATGGGAGTGGGAAACAGGTTTCGACAGGTGAGAGGGGAAGAAGATACAGCGGGAAAGGGACCAATGTGCAGTCGAGTGAGTGGAGGACAGGTGTCGACAAGAGTGTGGGCGGTAAGCGGAGGTCGCTTGGCGGT
>JZKD02S1807458.1:573191-599285 GCA_000966675.3 Picea glauca | reverse complement strand
CGGGGGGTATGATATTGGATATGGACCATGGATCTAAGTGTGCCTCGCTCAACCACAAATCTGAGCACGCTCTTTATCACATTGCACCCAAAAAGTCATATCGCCAAAACCTTAGGATAAAAACATACTGTGGGTCGCACAAAAGACCCCTTTCTTGCAATTTTCACCAAGGTGTTATTTCCAAAGGAAAATAAACACCATCCTATCAAAAATATGTAACACAAGTGACTATCATTGGCTCATTGCATGGTGATGATAATGCAATTTTATACTTTGCATATAATGTTACCTATCATTGGATGGTTCTGGGATGAAATTTGTTCCACTGTTATTCACTGAACACCTTGAAACGTTAATGTTTTACGATGTAATCTAAACCAGGTTTAGTGTAATGTAAACTAGGTTTTGGAAGCATTGGTGCAGAAATTTTATGCCAAGAGATTCAATATTTTGAACATTGTTGTGGTGAACATTGTCGTCGATGGAAAAAAAAAATAATAGTTTAGTTTATGCAGGGTTTCGAGTTTTTATCAATCACCTTATCCCACTACATTTGATTTAGCTGGATATACTTGTCAACATAGGTTGAAACCTGCACATCCACTTACCCTTACTGTAATCTTAATTCCAAAACAAATTAAAAAAACCGGCTTGCCAAAACAAATTAAAAAAAAACTTACCTTCAAACAGTTGCAACCCTTACCCTAACTGTAATCCTAATGCGAAAACAAATTAAAAAATCCGGCCTGCCAAAAATTTTCGCAAAGCATATAATAGACCTCGTGGAAGCGGTTTGTCCACCTTCCCGCAGGATGACATCCTACTCCACTTGCTGCTTGCTGAGAGGTTAAGTTTTGGGGTACTCTGATCTTGTAGTGGAAATCCTTAAGAGGCCTTTGTTGGATGGTAGTCGTTGGGTGTTCAGAATACCCAAAGCCTAGCTGCTGTATACAAGGAAAAAAAAAGAGGGAAAAAACTTTAATACACAGGAAGGGTTTCTGAAACTAGTTGTAACAGGAGATATATATAACTCCAGCACTGATAATTGATCGGCCATGTATTGGAATTGATCCACTAGCGGGACAGTGAAAAGCCAGGCCGACTATATACAATAAAAAAGACAGGGAAGAAACTTTAGTACAAATGAAAGGTTGCTGCAAATTTTTTTGACTACATATCTATATAATTGCACCTCCCATCGAATTTATCGGGCATGTAGTAATTACAAGATAAACATGCGCCACTCACCCATGAACAACAGTTAAAAAAATAAACATGCCCCACCCATCTCACAAACTTAAGATATTGCAGTTAAAAATAAACGTAGGCTACTAATTAAAATATTGCAGTAAAAAATAAATACAGAGCACCCAAAGGACAGTAAACTATAAAATTTAAATTTAAAAATAGTAAAATAAAAACAATCACCAATTTAGTGGTTGATATAAGTCAATCAACCCTATTTTTAACATTTCCAAATTAATAACATTAATTGTACCATATCAACCACTTTTATAAAGTAGTTGTTGCTAGTAAATACTCGTAGTTGTTGCTAGTTACTTCGAAAGACGTACATCTATTGACAATGGGCAGATTTAATAGGGGTTTAGTGCTTAACAAGTTTTGTATGGACATGATTAAATATGGCCGGAATATTCTTTGTAGTCACACAAAATAAATGGCTGTGATTTCAATCATTAACTTCCTAGCTATTATAAAGACATCCGTTTATGTGTTTACTTTTTTACATTTACCTAATCATATTTAAAAATTACTTTGATAGCTAACTGATTGCCACGTAAGTGATTAACATAAATTAAAATATTAACACCAGATAAATAAATAAAACTCAACCATTTATTTGTTAATCAATAATAAAATTTAATAATTCTTTACCAACCGATACCTTTCGGCATTCTCCACCTACTGTATTAATGGCTGTGCTAGTAACTAGCACAGCCACATCATTGTGGCTGACGAACGCCGAAAGGCATATTTAATTTGAACATAAACCGATCTGCTATATCCTTTCAATCTGATATATCCATTCATTGTGGCTAGTCTTTCCTTGCAATTGGAGAACGACGTCAAGAGTAGGTGAAACACGATAATCAACGAACTCTGGTAATTTAAATAAATTAAACACATACCTCAATTATTGTTCAGTTGGGTTTAGAATTAACGCATGCATGTCGGTTCGGCACCTCGCGATTGATTTCTTTCCAAGCAATGCAGCTCCCATTGCCGGAGAAAGAAATGTGATAAAAGGCATTGATCGAAACAACAAGACCCAGAGAGCTGCCTTCACGGTTGGCGTTCCTTCGTATATCTTAGGATTTGATCCCTCCAGAAATGTGTGGTAATTTAAACTGAATGCACAGCTCAATTAAACGAATGGGTGTCGCAGCTGAAACGCGGGGGCAGTAGAGAATGGGCGGACAATTGAATCTGAATCGCACAGACAACTGAAACAACTGAAACGCGTGGACAGGTAAGAAAATCTGTGGCGAAAATGAAACACGAATCACACAGACAACTAAAACGCATGGACAGGTAAGAAAATCCATGGTGAAAATGAAACGCGAATCGCACAGACAACTAAAACGCATAGACAGGTAAGAAAATCCGTGGCTAAAATGAAACGCGTGGGGATTACATATCCTTACAGTAAATTTTTAATGTGATTAGGTAAATGTTAAAAAGTAAACATGTTAACGGATGCCTTTATAAATGCAAGAAAGTTATGAACAATAAATCTGATCCATTGATTTTGAAGGAGGACTAAGAATATATGCCAGCATCTTCAATGCATAGCCATCAGATTAGGGTTTAAGGTTAAATAAGGTTAAAAGATCATTAATTGTACCCATTGTCAATAGGCATAGGCCTTTCGACGTAAATACTCGTAGTTCTTGCTAGTAAATACTCTCTATTGTCTTAATTGATATATTCTTTCATGTTGCCATGATTTGGGTCGTGGCCATCGCACCTTGGAAATTGCATGGTTCTTGCTACATGGAACGCATGCCTTAGCCCGCGACCACGACAAGTAGAAGGTGTTGTAGCCGTGTGTAGAGAATCCATGAGCACAAGGGGATGGTGTATATGCTGGCTATAAAATCCATTGTTTACTATTATCTGCAGCCATGTAGAACACACCGCCACGGTGTCGATTTCATGGAAATTATTTGCATGAGCCCATCGATCTTGTCCAGAGTAGTGTTAGTGAAGTTATTCGTCGAAATAGAAATTGAAAAATGTGTATTCTCTCATGTGCCTCGTTCCCATCTCCAATGACCATGCAATTTAATATTCCCTTTGATACCGAGGAATATTTCAGGATCAACTAGTTTATGAGTTTATGGGTACCATTTGTTTTGTATAGTTTGCAGACACGGTGCTTTGGCTAGGTGTTCTAATATTTAGTAAAAATAAGATATATATAGTATTTAGGAAGTACACAGAAAGAATAGAGTGGCTTGAAGGTTCTGTTACAGAGGAGAGAAAAATATGTGAGGTTGGATGGCTCCACCAAGTATTGCTTCTTGTGAATATTCAAGCTCGGAAGTACTCACAAGAGAGGAAGGATCTAGAGATTTAGGCTCCCCCCAAAGACAAAATTAAGGAGGTGGTCAAATCCCATGGTTTATCTGGCTAAGATAAGATATGCATGTGTAAAAATGATGTTGATAATGTCTGATTCCAGGGTTTTGTCCAGAAATCTAGTGGGTGGCAGGTTCAACCCTCAGTATGTTGTCGGTAGTGGGAGTTCCTTTGAAAAATGACCACTAAAGGAGTACGATGATCCTCCATTGCTTTCCTGTAACCATCGAGTCAAGAAAACTGCAAAGACACAGAATTATAGAAAAATTAAGCCGACATTATTGTTTGGTGTAACGATTAACAAAAGAAAAGGAATTTGAAAACCCTAAATCATGTAGCAACTAAGGAGGTTGTGTATCTTGCAGAAACAACGCTAGAAAGATTTTTCATTAATTCCAGGTTTCTCGGGACGACTTTGAGATGACTTTTGATACTGATCATATTATTAATCAATAAAATATTATGGATCTGAGAGTTCTTTCCTCTTATGACAGTACTTAGTCACTATTTTATGTAAATTCAAAAGACTACTAACTAGTTGTTCTTGTTTTTAGACCACTTTCTTCTAACCAGGCGGTTACTCAATAAAATGATCCAAATAGCTAACAAAAAAATAATTCAAGGAAGGATTGTAAATGTTTAGTCTAGTATTCACAACTGGATGGGAAAAGAAAGAATCCGGTTTGACCAGTTAGACGATCCCAAGAGGTTTCTTTCTACTACCTTTTATAAGTTCCATATTTCAGCTATGTGTTCAACTACAGTTATACAATTTAATACTAATTCTATAAGTCAAATTTAAAAGAAAGCGATTTTAATTTTTTTACTATTTCAATCCAATAACCATGCCTTTCCCAAGCTCTATAGTATTCCAATATATTCAAATTTAAAAGAAAAAATATTGTTAAGAAATTTTCATGGTCAAACAAAAAAAATCAGAAAGAATATGTTTGGTTTGGTTTTGTTTTAACTTTTAGATAAATCATCTCACTGTATTTCGCTGAACATTAGATTTGTAAGTAGAATGTTTCAAACAACACATAAATCTTTGTTTAATAATTTAAACCATATGCATAGATATTTAACTAGTATTTGCTACTATCTATTTTTATTATAGCAAGAAGTTAATAGTAACAATATAAATTTTGCCATGATCAAAGACCTAGGAATACAAAGATGACATCATAACAATTCAACTCACACAATATGTATATATTATACATATTTAACTAGTATCTTCTACTATCTATTTTACTATTAAATAGTAAGAAGATAAATTTTATTATATTTTGCCATGATCAAAGACCTAGGAATACAAAGATGACATCATAACAATTCAACTCACACAATATGTATATATTATACATATTTAACTAGTATCTTCTACTATCTATTTTATAATAGTAAGAAGATAAATTTTATTTTTTAAATCAAGAAATCTGAAATATTTTGAAAATTTTCCAGTTACAAGAAGGAAAATGAGGTAGACATGAACGAAGAGGAATTTTCTTACATAGGAAGGATGATTGATTTCAGGTCGAGGATTTAAATCTCAAACAAATTTAGCAAAAATACTTGTCAACTTTAGTGAAAGCACAATTGCAAGTGTGTAGAGACAAACGTACCATGTATGGCTTAAAACACAGCTCAAGACAATGCTAGCGAGGAAGAGAGACAACATTGTGTCCCAGTGGAGATAGGAAATGTGGGGAAAAGTGAAGAGGCAATGTCGTGGCATGGTGAAAACATGAAATATCGTGGTAGTAGTAATGAAATCAACAGTACAATTTATTTCTTCTGAGATTACCAAATATCGAAGAAGAATATAATCAAATAACACATACTCAACCCTAGTCCCGAGAGCTACGCCGCCAAACTAACAAATATTGAAGAAGAATATAAAAAAATAACACATACTCATTCCCACTTCTGAGAGATATGTCGTCAGTTCGACAATAACAATTTAAACTCCATAGCTAATAGAACTAGCACATCCACATAATTGTGCCTGATTAACATCGAAAGGTTGATAAGATAAAAAGAATCCTTAAAAGAATATTTAATTTTTATTATTGATTAAGAAATAAAAGGTTGAGCTTCATTTATCTGGTGTTAATATTTTAATTTCTGTTAATCACTTACCTGGCAATCAGTCAGCTATCAAAGTAATTTTTAAATATGATTAGGTAAATGTAAAAAAGTAAACACATAAACGAATGTCTTTATAATAGCTAGGAAGTTAATGATTGAAATCACAACCATTTATTTTGTGTGACTACTAAGAATATTCCATAGAAAACTTATTAAGCACTAAACCCCTATTAAATCTGCCCATTGTCAATAGGTGCATGCCTTTCAGCATAAATATATGTTTCAATTAATTAGGAAAATTGAAATTATAAAATTTTTGGATAAAATGGAATTATTCAGAGGTCAACGGGAAAATGATGTAATTCAAAGCCCCAAATAATCTCTATAATCCCCTACACTGCCCTCAACAGGGACTAACAAGGACGATGATCTTAAATGGAAAATGAAAGTGATGGCAAGGTTGGGTATTGAAGAATTTTGATTTTTAAATTTTTTTAAATTAAATAATTTAATTTTAAAATATCTATTAAAAATATATATAAATAGTTATATTAGTGTCTTCAACTAATAGAAAGTTAAAATTTTCAAATTTTATAAAAAAATATATTTTTATTTTTGAAAATTTAAATTAAAAAAAAAAAATTGTAATTTTGAAAAGTCATTGTGAAAAAAAAAGAATAATGATGATGATTAATGTCTAGTGAGACTAATTGTTTCATCGGATTTTAAGAAGGTACACGATTACCTAGATTTCTTTAAAATTGTATTTCTATGCTAAAAAGGCATTGAGAGAAGCCTTCCAAGATCACCATAGATTTCATGGCTTAGAAGGTTAGGAAGGTCTGTAATTGTGGAAAATATTTTTAAATTGGGATATGATATGGGTATAAGAAAGGAAGTCTAAGAGGAAGTGTTTTTCATCTTTTACCCACTTAGTGTCATAAAGATGACAATTATTTCATTCCACGATGTTTTAGGAATTGTTCGACGACCAATTTCACTATGTAGCTGATGAGAGTTTGTTCTTATTTTAGCAATGTTGATTTTCTTATTTGGACTTTTCAAAATTGAGAGGTAATTTTGATCTTCTAAATAATGATTGACCACCTCCTTGTAGTTCTTAATTTCCTTTTATGCACTAATTATTTATCACACCACATATTTGTTGGTTTTTCATAAGAGATGATATTGTGTGTGTGTGTATATATATATATACAAAAGGATCAAAACTGAAATATAGATATCCACAAAATAACAAGATATATCCTTAGGGAAACCCTCAAGGGGGAAAAAACCATGCAAACTTAACCCAGAAACGAACCAAGAATAACCTCCTAGATAAATGCACACCACTCTCTTATACTTATGTTCAATGGGTGATCTCAATATGAATCAATATAACCTCTATTTATACTCGAAAAGACACGACTTATCAATAAACCTTTTCACAATGAATTATTAATAAACCCTTTCACAATGACTTATCAAGTCAACCTTATCGAGGTTATGACCAATACAATTACACTTAGGAATAAATTCTGAAACTACATAAAATATCAACACTCCCTTTTAATGAGGAAGCTATTCTATCCAGCACAGACTCTAACACTTTTTCCATGACCATTGACTGTCAAACACATGAATATATAAATCACAAGAAATCCATGGTAACTTCACAACATGCATCCAGGGCTGTTGGGTAGCTCTCCAATAGCTACAACATGTCATCATGAGACTATCCAGTTGCCCACAGAATACTTGAATATCTTGTGCATGACATCCATTAAAGTGTGATAACATTTGTACTTGTCTCTTCAACATGCATCTAGGATCGATGGTTATCTCTCCAATAGATACAACATGTCATCATGACATATGATACCCTCTGATAACATATCAATCCATCACTCCCTCTAAAGAGGGACTACATCGATCTTGTCCCTGAAGTACTCAAACTTCATCCTCGACAATGACTTTGTTAGCACATTCACAACCTGCTCATCGATAGTCACATATTGGAGCCTCATTTCTCCCTTCTGCACCATATCCTTGATATATTAATACCTGATTTCGATATGATTTGACCTATCATGAAACATTGGGTTCTCTAACAACTTTATACAACTTTGGTTGTCACACAAGATACATGCCACCTCCATTTCAATATCAAATAATCCAGTCAACAATTTCTGAAGCCACACTGCTTCGAGAATTGCTACACATGTTTCCACATACTCTTCCTCAACTATACTAAGTGATACACATTAATGCTTATTACTGATCCATGAAATCATACTGGATCCCAAAGTGAAGAAACATCCCAATGTACTTTTCTGGTATGTAACATTACCGACCCAATCTGAATTTGAATATCTAAGTAGATTGATCTCATTGTCTGTGGCATACTTGATCCCATAGTCCATTGTACCTTTAAGGTACCTCATCACATGTTTTACTGCAACTATGTGAACACATCTGGGGTCAACCATGTAATGACTCACGGAGTTCACAACAAAACATATATCCGGTTTTGTATTCGTCAAATACATCAATGATCCAATCATCTGCCTGTATAATGTAGCATACACAACCTATGAAGTTGTATCATCCAACAACTTCATATTTGATTCCATCAGTTTATAATCCAACACCCTGAACCTCTTCAGGATCTTCACAACATATTTTACCTAACAAAGGAAGATCTCATATGTCATACTTCTAATCCCAAATAGTAATGTATGAGACTAAGATCCTTCTTGTTAAACTTAGAGGAAAACTCCTCTATCATTAAAAACAAACCCTATTTTTTAGTCTACCTCATTGACTACTCCCTCTATGATTTAGGCAAAATCCATGCCCCATCACTCCTGAATGGCTTCCTCCTCTATTGACCATGATTATATCATGAATAATAGCATGCAAAGTTGTAGCCTAATCAACATATTAATGTAAAGAGTATTCACAATAGAAAACCATGTGCATCACTGGTTCCTCATGTCTTCTATAATTGCAGCAACACATTTGATAGATAACTCTCTACATAGAAATAACATTGCCTCTTTTCCATTGTTTCCCCTTGCATATTTCCAAATGCATCTTCAAAAACTAAGACATACAAATCAGTGTTATATCTATCTAGGAGGATTCTCTTTGCATTCCCAATTGGATATACAATGGATTTGCATTCAATCGATCACTGCTTTCCTAGCCATTGCTTCCAACAACAAATTGCAGGTAATCCAAAACATGGAAACCATATTTATTTTCTTTTATTTTTCCAAAGGTAATCATTCCAATCTTACACTTTTCCATATGCATCTCTCATGAATATAATTTGACATAAAAATGCACAAGCGGTTCAAGTGATCATGACATACTTAACAACGTCGAACAATTTGTATCATAACTGACGCTAACTATTCCAAAGACTTGGCTCCAAGAAGATGCAAACGCCAACCATGAACATGGTTCTACTCCGAAATCATTAATATGGTAGTTTCAAAAATCCTATTTATCCCTGGCCTTCAAAAAATTCTATGCTATCATACCATTTAAATGATACCATAATAATGCAGCACTAACGCTTCCCACAATGTACAAGAAGGCGGGATGGCCCCTACAGGGTTATGTTGCATGTATTGGATCATTGTTGATATCATGAAATAGTCACCACAATATATTATTGTATAGGCCTCTCTCATAAGCCTCTCTAGCATATTTATTCACACCATATTGTTGTCAAAGGAATTTTCATTTCACATTATACAAATTCCTCCCAAAACATTCTCATGCTCATAAGCCGACTAGAATTTTATCAATATGTAGTGTCATCATCTGCGTTGGAGGATTTGAAACAATGACATCTTATTTCTCTTCCTCATGGTAATGCCATTACTTGGATATTTTGAAACGTTTCCATCAATAATTTTCATCGCTACCAGCACCACATGGTGCACATAGTCACATCCAAAATTAAATAGATTGAAAATTGCAAATCCCATTTTGTCTCCTCTATGATCACCTAATCGATCTGATCCCATAATTTTTCACATCACCATTCAATGTTTTAATTCTTAATATTTTACCAACTCAGCATGTAGATTCCTTATCTCAATTATCCTTGCCTCAGACAGATGAGTCGTGGTCACTGAAAACACTATGCGCACTGGGACCCAATTCTACCATTGAAACCATCGATCAAATAAACTTCTTAAAATATAACACTTCGGTGGATCCTTCTACTTTGTAGCTCCACCATTTTGGAAGCTCAATGGAAATGTCTCACAAATTTCCGTAGAGGTTGTCTTTTGGTATCAAGATATCTCCACCAACTTCAACAACTCCATATCTCGAAACTAGGCCAGTGATATTTTAAAGAAAGTTGTATACATGCATAGAATCACGGGCACCATTAGGGCCGTGAGCTTCAAGGATTTCTACAACGCACAACTCTGGGTTTCCATCATCACGTTTCTCTATGTAGATCTATTGGACACCATGGACCATTCTATGTCATACCATTTGGTCTCCAGATTAAAGTCGGGGGGAGGAACACTCGATAACTCATTTGGCATCTTCACTTTCCAAATGGAATGAATCTCAGAGACAATATTAAGTATTATACTCAATGCCAATGCTGTAAGATCACTCTCCACCATAGTAGAGCCTGAACAAGCCATTCATGGAAGAAAATAATGCACGACCTCACACATCATAAGTCTTCTGTTATTAGTCACCAACTAATTTTTAACCAAAATGACCACCACCTATTTTGTTTTGTAGTTGTTGCATGGATATACACTGATATGCGAATAATCAGTAAAATAGAGAAATTGGATAATAAAGGTGTTGAGAACAAGAGTATGTCCTAGAATCCAAATAGCCCTCCTCTTCCACGCCTTCCACACATCCCATAAGAGCAAAGAAATTACTAGAACTAACCAAATGCACCAGGCTACTAGATCTTTTGTGTTGGGAAGAATTATAATGTGCACTCCGTTTTCCATATTTATTACACCCAAGGAGTTTCTTCGACGAGGGTGTATTTATTTTATTTTGAAGATACAACGATGGGATTTATGTTTCTGAGTCCATATCTATAGTTGGTGGCAATATATTTCGGGCATGGAGCCAACTTTGCAGTGGTAGGTGCCACTGCTCATGACATCGATTGCTTCATTTCTCCCATCTCTCTCACTATTCATATCAATCCCACTGAATCTAAACACAAGCTATCTCTCTTATTTTCCTAGGCCCTCCTAAACTTGGCAATAACTTTCCCATATAACCTTACTGCAACAACTCTTAACTCAAAATGGACTTTAAGCTCTTCTAACCTATTCTAGAGGTTAGTCCGAGACACAGTGTCAATTGTTTTTCTAAAATCAACGAAACAACAAAGGAGATCATTTTTATCATTACAACACTCCTCTACAATGATCCTAAATATAACAAGGTGGTTCACAGTGGAACGATAGCCTCTAAACCCAGCGTTTCTTCTAGCTCTTTTTCCATTTCTTTCTAGCCATGTACCGATCTTCTTTTCCAAAATGCTTCTATATAGCTTAGATAAAATGAGGCTAATCATGATGGTCCTATAATTAGATGGATTGCTTTTATCCCCACTTTCAAAAATAGGTACAGTGGGGCTTTGAGTCCAAGGTTTTAGGAAGCGTTGTTGGATAGCTAAATTGAAGAGTTTAAGTATGTGAAGGATGAGAATACGTCCTCAAATTTATGTACGTATCTTTTCCTTTTGACACTCCCTTAACTCTAAACTTAATGTCTTCTATAGAAAACACTTCATCCTTTGTAGTGTTGTTTGGCATGTTGTCCATGAAATTAGGAGATTCATAAATATTTTTAAGGCATAAATTCCGTTCCTTCAAGAGAATCTTATTATTTAAATTCAAAGGGATTACAATATATTCTATTGGAGGCAAGTATCATAATTTTGTAAGATTATCTTTAATTTAATTATAAATTCATACTATTAAAAAATTTAATCAGAAAGTCAACATTACAAGTTTACCAAGAAAGATAGTAGTAGGTTTGAGTAAAATGCTTTTATCAAAATAATTTTTACACTGAAAGGCGTATGAGATGGACACAATTAATCACTTTTTAATTTAAAATTCTAATCTGATGGCTAACAATTGAAGATGCTGGCATATTTTTAGTCGTCCTCCCAAATCAATGAATGTGATTTACTCTTTATAACTTCCTTGTATTTTTGAATGTATCAATTAACCTGTTTATTTTTTAACATTTACCTAATCATATTAAGAAATTACTGTACCACCATATGATTGCCAAGTTTAACTGATTAACGTTTGGAATTACTAGATTTGAAATTAACTTTTAAATTTCCTCAGCTCTATGTGCGTTTCAGCTATCCAAGAGAAAACATCAGAAGCTTTCACCAACCACTTTGCGGCTGTGCTAGTTAACATAAACAAACAACATGACTGGTTTTAAGTAGGGTAGCCGCCATTTTCATAAAAAGAAACCTTTAGAAATTACATGCAACAAACAAATCTTCAAACTACCACAAAAGCCTTCCGTAATTACTCCTACTAGTCCGAGCAACTTTTAAGAGGCCTTCCGTCCACTCTGAGCATAGATACAGTAAAAACACGTTGCATAATAATGAAGTTCAATATAGTCTTCACACACTGTACATGTTTTTATCTTATACCGACTCAAATATTCTAACGCCACAAAGAGGGTGGCAAAATACTACGACAACCAAGAGAATATAGTATCACGGACGTGTTGCTATTTTCCATCTAATTCGCTATTCTTAAAACATATATGCCGCATCAACGAACATAGATTCGGAGCACCCTATGGATCGAACATTATCTCGTCATTTCTGTCTTCAAATCTTTGATTGCAGTGCAATCGCTCTACTGATTTCGTCTTCAAATCTTTGCATGGCAACGGAGGGCAAGCAGAGGGCAACGGCTATTCCTTCCAAGCCGTTTGCATTACGATGCGCCAAAAAGAGGCAGAACATCCCGGCAACTGCTCCCGGTCCGTTTCCTGCAGGTCCTCCGTAAACCGCTTTTCCCCAACCGAAGTCTACATCCCGGTAACTGAGTTTGGAAACGTCGGAAGCAATAATGGCGCCCACCATTGTGAAGTGAGGACGCCCTTTCATCTCCAGGAAGTCTATAGCTGATCTCAAGTACTCGTCGTTCACAGACATTTTCGCTTGGTTGATCAATTTCACAGCGAAAGACAGCGGTTTGTTTACAAGGTCTCCTGCTGTTGTCTTCGCGCATGCCAAGGCAATCGCATTGCCGTAGAAGCCCTCGGGAAGCGGTGGCTCGAATATCCTGCGGACGTCCACGGGAAATATGAAGCGAACTTCCTGCTCTGCGGGCATTAGTAAAGCCCTCGTTCTGGAACGCCACAGACACGCCCATAGAACATCAAAGGTTGCGCACTTGCCTTGCTCTCCTACTGCTTGTCTCTTCAGCGACTTGATCTCCTTAGGTCCAAAAAAGAACGATTTGTGCCTCAAATCCTTCACCGGAACCATCTGAACATCCTTGTCTTCTATTTGATCATATGCGGAGAAGGGATATTTAACTGCGGGATTTGTTCGTGGTCGGAGGATTTCTCTTTTCCACACCGGAAGAATGGAAGGCCTTGCTGCTCCCTTGGCCATTTCGCACAGAGAGCTCATAAACTGAAATACGCCACAGCCGTCGCTCATGATGTGATTCGTCAGCAGGGCGAATATGAACCCTCCGCATCTCAAACGTGTTACCTGAAAGTTCGAATGATGTAATGAATATTGAACTGATACAGATAAATCTGAATTGATTTCATCGAAGATGAAAATTCCCAGAAGAAAATTCTAACCTGAATGAGTATGAGAGGAGATTTAGTAACATTTTGCGAGACGATCCCTGCGTGCAGGAGATCATCCCAGCAGGGAAATGCTGCCCGGAGGTCTCCTAATTCCTTGAGAGTAACATCGGCGTCGGCTTCCACAAACAGTACGCCTTCCCCAGTACAGTCGACCATGAGCTTCCCGGTGGGCGCGTTAATCAATCTGCCGGCAAAAGGATAGTAGTGCACCAAAACCTTCGCCAGTCCTCCTCTGATAACTTTGACTGGATCCTTGTCACCCTTCTTGAACGGGTTGGATTGATAGAACTGAAGGACGGGAATATAACATATATGACCAGCTTGATCATCGATATTGGAAAGGTATAGAAACTCCTTTGGAGTAGGCAGGGAAGGAGGGACGAGAACTGCTGGCTTTCTAGTCACGTTGAATCTCAGAGACGCCATGTAAACAAAATAGTGAATATAGACAACCGGAACGTACAAACCGAGAACTCCATCAGTTATCGACAGAAACATATATAGAATAGGAGATCCATATTATGTAAGGCTTCTTACCATGCGGCAGTTTTTTCTGGTTTAATTTAAAGAAAACTTACGGTTGAATATGATGACGGCGATGACCATGACGGGGTAACGACGATGACGACCACAATGACAAAAACGAACATGACGATGACGGGGACTGACAATGATGACGACCACAATGAGAACAACGAACATCACTATGACGACCGATGACGTCTCAACGAACATCACCATGACGACCGATGACGGGGGATGACGATGACAACGACCACAATGACAACAACGAACATCACCATGACGACCGATGACGGGGATGATGATGACGACGACTATGATTGTGACAATGATCACGATTACAGTGAAAAAAAAACCATGACCACGAACATCACCATGACTACCAATGACCACGACAATGATCACGATCACAGTGACAAAAAACCATGACCAGGAACATCACCATGACTATCAATGACCACGACAACCATGAACTTTACGACCAATGACGATGACGGGATGATAATGATGACGACGATGATCATGACCACAATGATGACAACGACAACCACGAACATCATCATGACGACCAATGACCACGACCACAATGATGATCATGACAACCACGAACATCACCATGACGACCATAATGGCTATGAGAACCATGATGATGACCACGACAACAACTACCATGACCATGACCACCATGACTACTACAACCACAACAACGACCATGACATCAACCACCACCACCCTCACCATAAGACTAGTTAAAACTAGCACAATCACATTTAAGTAACTAGCATACCCCTGAAGTGGGGGAAAAGGAACGCCGAAAAAAACTAACATATGTTTTTTTGGCAATGTTAATTTTACCATTGTGCACCATTCTACTATTTTTGCTTAATTTCTGGGGATTCGATGATAGTATTGAAATGTTTGAATCATAGGAAACCAAAATTATTCATTCAAATGATTTATTAGTCTATTAAAGATGCAGAGCAACAACAAACAACTTGTTATTTGCTCATAAATGAAATCAAAGCCCAATTGAATATTTCACTTATCATGCATTCACAGCAGGCCACGATACAACTACACCAAACATGTTTTTAAGATTTTCAAATTTGTCTCTACTCAAAGATTTGTGAAGAATATTAGTCATTCAATGCTAAGTGGCACAAGAGATTAGCTTGATATCCTCATCTTGCACGAACTCTGTTATGTGACGTTGATGATTTTTCCTAGGTTTAGACATAGATGAGATCTTGATAACGACAACATTTTAGGAATCCTTGGGATCCTTTCGGTTATCTTTCCAAGCCTTATGATAGGATTCTTTCCAAAAAAATGAATAAGAAAATGGAAAGAATTGGGGGTTCCAGAATAGTTGGTTCTCATGGAGGGACAATTCCAATAGGGTCAGTCTTAATAATAAGCATAACCCACCTACCTGGAAATAATTAATGTAATCGATTCATCTTGCAACCCAAATTGAATTCTAAATGGTTGACCGTCGATAATGAAGAAGAATGGTATGAATGATTAATCCATTTGACCAACTTCCTCTGCCTATAAAGTCACAATGCTTGGGTGGTAGGCTTTTCTTCAAATTGGTTGGATACATATATTTTACATAGAAGAAAAAAAGTCCACCATAGGCTACTCATTTAGCATGGGAGTAAGAGTAATTTTGAGGATTAGTTAGAAACAACTAACAATCATATAATCCCCCCACAAAACAAAATAGAAAACAATAGTCCATACAACATGTGAAGCAATATGGATAAGAAGGGATTGAGCTATTATGGATCTTCAAGAGATCCAATCGACACCCCTTTATTATGATAGCTAGAGTTTGATTAAACTAAGGAAGAATATGATGTTCTATGCAAAAAAACCAAGTTTATTAAGATACATTGTCTATTCATCCAGATGGAGGTGCAAAACAAAGATTTTGATGTCTTTACCATGGAACAAGATCATCATGCAATCGTTTTCATGAAATCATGGAGAGGGAGAAATTTCAGAGAAATGTCTATGTAAAGAAAATAATAAGGGCATTAAAAACGGTATTAAAATGTAATTCCATTTCAGTTGGGCAACTTACTCTTCTATACTTAGCAACAAGGTCAAATTTAGGAGTGTTTGACAAATCCGAGGGATGCGATCTATTTTTGGGTTAGCATATTTTTGGTTCACGGATAAAACTTATCCTTAGTTGTGCACTTCTAGGAGGTAATTGTGGATAAACATGTATTGCATATGCAATTCATATTGTACAAGTTTTTGGGAATCTCTCATCTTTTAGAGTGTGTTCTAAATACAGCAACTTTGAATTTGGCTATATGATGTTCTTGCCCTTTTACAGATTTGTTGCTAGATTGTAAATTTTTGTTTTTATCCTTTACAGTTTCTAACTCAATAATCCTTGTCGCTGCCATCTAAGAACATGACACTTCAACCCTTAAAAAAATCCATATGACCTTTGCTTGGTTGCAAAAATGGATAACACCCTTACCGAGACAAATGAATCTCTCAAAGAAACTTGCAATAGGATTTTCCTCATATACATAGAAAACCTAGAGTCTAATGCTAATCAATTAAGAAGAAATGATGAGATTCAATCACCTCTCTAAGAGAAAACTCAGCCCAACAACTTCTATTTTTAGCATTTGAACTTGACGAAGAGTGCATCTTATTTGAAACATTTCAATTTCAGTATTTAAATACAACCAAAAGTTAGGGAAGACTTAACTCTAATATTCAGTCATGTAATCGAACATGGAAATAGTTTCAGATATACATGTTTGTGCCTTCTCTGTTTAGATGACTGAATATATGAAAATTAGGTTGATAGTTGGGGCCAAAACTCTATCTAGGCTTGGAGCCAAAACTCTGTTAGGCACAGTCAAAGGATGAGACAACTTTTCTTTTTCTCAAATCGTACTCGTGAAATTCATCTGTCCAATTGACAATTTTAAGAGATAAATTTGTCTTTAATTATGGTGATAGTAATAATTATTTCCATTAGGAATTCCTGTCTTTTTTGCATGTGCTGATCGGCAATCCATTTTCTATAATCTATTGTATAGCTACAGGGATATATAGACAAGCATGTTGATGGAGAAACATAGCAAAAATGAAACATAGATTTGAATTATGATGGTTCATTAACATGCTGGACTTGGGATTCATGGCTAAAATACTTACTTGGCAACTCTGCATGGAGTTGCCTCTTCTTCCATGCATGCAAGAAGAGCATAGAGAACTTCATTCATGATGATTTCAAGGCAGCTATGAAGTTTCCTTTTAAAAACTGGTTATTATGCAGCTGAGCAAAGATTCTCGTGTAATGTTGTAGCTTTTTTCTCAAT
Organism: Picea glauca; assembly: GCA_000966675.3. NCBI lineage: Eukaryota > Viridiplantae > Streptophyta > Pinopsida > Pinales > Pinaceae > Picea > Picea glauca. Next base: position 581,832 of record JZKD02S1807458.1, on the reverse strand, counting down.
ATGGGCAGTATGGTGGTCATTCTGGTCATCGTTGTCCCTTATTTGTGATTGAAAGCCAATTATAGTGTAGTCGATTTTTTGTTTCTTTGAGTTGGAGGAAATGACATTCTAGCTGGGCAGTGGTAAAATCCTGCCGAGCCTTAAAATTCACGAACCTTTTGTGGGTATCAATGGGATTCGGCTTCTGCTACCCTTTTTCTGCAGGTGCTTTAGGACTTTTTGAGGGTTCCTGTACATTTTTATTGAGCAACTTCTGAAAACTGCAATTTTGGCGGTTGCCATATCTTTTGCACACATGAAATTTCTAAATGATTTCTATTTTCTTTTAAAGTGTATCATTCTTTAACTGAGAATTATCCTTTTCCTCCGGATTTGAACATAATATACTTTCCCTTCTTTTGCCAAAATTTTCCTGCACTTTGATAGGCTATTCCTCAGTATTGTCAACCTGCTGTGTTCCTTCCGATCGAGTAAATTTGTTTCATTTCCTCATTAACATACTCCGGAGAACGATTGTCCTTCACAGGTGCATGACTAATTTCACAGACAACACCAGAGCAAAATTCATATTCTCATCTTTACAGAAAATGTTCATTTGCAGCTGATCTGTCATTATAGGGTGTCTAATTTGAAAATTGAAAGCAACAAAAAATTGTTGGATTTCTCGTAACACTGAATTGCTCAAGTAAATATTTACCATGGTGTTTGTTTATATGATTGCAAAGGGATCATCACATATTTTGAGAATTTGATGTGCAAAGCCATTACAAAACTACATTTATTGATGCGTATATCTGTTGTTGGCAATTCACAGCTATTGGAATTCAATCTTTTATGGCAGACTTTTGTTATGAATTTCAGGCTAAGTAACATTTAAACCATTATTTCATTATCACATATTTGGTGAATTTGATGTGCAAAGCCATTACAGAACTACATTTATTGATCCGTATATCTGATGCTGGCAATTCACAGCAATTGGAATTCAATCTTTTATGGCAGACTTTTGTTATGAATTTCAGGCCAAGTAACATTTAAACCATTATTTCATTATCAAAATCCACAGCATCGGCTTTCTGGAGTTCTGCTGTGTGACTCATTTGTAGGTGAACTATTATAGTCAACATCACTGAAAGTATTGTTTTGCTTTAATTTCCAATCCAATCGCTAACATTATTTGAAATAGATGAACTGTTATAGTCAACATCACTGAAAGTATTGTTTTGTTTGAAGTTTCCAATCTGATGCGTAACATTAATTCCCAAATGGGTAGTTGTTTTCTCTTAAAATCTTCTAAGATTGAATTGGTCTAATGGACTGCGGCATCTCTGCTTGCTGAACTACCTGGATGGAAGATTTTAAAGTTTGGTCTGGCATCGTATGCCATGTATTCAAAAGGTGTGAAAATTTGTATTTTATTACATGAAAATGATTATTGCTTTCTAGAAAAAATAGATAGATATGGATGTTCATTGGGATACAGTGCATCTTTTTGATATATGGCTTTTGAATGCCAACTGTGCGACATGTTGTTTTTGCATAGATAGGTGCTTGTTATTATTTTTAGATAGATGCTTCCAATCAACAAGAGTAAGTGGACTTGTGAAACCACTGCTGACATACTGTTGACATAAATATGAAGTATTTATTTGTTTATGTCAACCAAGGATCTTGCTTTCAGAGAAGAAAGTAGTTGGAAGGAATTTATTTGTGTTGGTCATAGTAGTTAGGGATAAAATGCTCGTTTTGATAAGATATGGTAAGAGTTTTACCTGGTTTTCATTGTGTAAGAGTTGAAGCCACTCTCCAAGCTTTAGATGGTAAGAATTTTAAGTGAAAAGAACTTAAACTTTCTAACATCCTTTGTAAATATTTTTCAATCAATCCATATTACATGTTCATTTTTATCAGGAGCCTAATATAGAATGTTTGTTGTACACTAAAAGTGGTTCTATTTACAAAATTCCATCTTGATTGAAAACTGTCGATCAAGAGTTGGATTTTACCCCAAACTTTGTACCAAACCCTATTTAACCTAAATTTGGTCAGGGCAATAATCATTTTTCCTCTTACACAATGTTTAGATCCTATGAAGAAACCTGCATTTCAGCCATAACGTGGTCTAGTAGCAGTGAGAAATACATGCATACAAATCAAACAGGGATGACAATTTTCTTAAGGTCAATTTTTTTGTACCATTAGTTGCATTGGAATGACTTTTACAATACTCCATGCACTTCTGCAATTTCAATTTAGCTCCCTTAGGGTCACATTTCATGATCTTAAAATTTTTCATTTAACACACAAACATCCCAAATGGTGGGTACTATCATAAGTATACACACAAAGAAACAACATAATGTCAGTATCATATTGATTTTAATGATGTTATAAGTTAATATTTTCTATGAATTCAACTTGGTGTGCTTTCAATCTATGGTTTTTCAACATTACGGTCTGAAAATTTGATATGTTTTATATTTAATATAGGCGATGCATTTATGGTTGTTGATTGTAACATGGGTTTATAATATGAAAATATAGGCCAAACATTTATGGTTGTTGATTTTGACATTTGATATGTTTTATATTTAATATAGGCCATGCATTTATGGTTGTTGATTGTAACCTGGGTTTATAATATGAAAATATAGGCCAGATATTTATGGTTGTTGATTTTGACATGGGCTTATAATATGAAAGGCATAGTTGTTTGTCTCACAATGCTATCACCACGAGATGTCTACAGATCTTTGTGAGTTGTTTCTTGTGAGTACTATACAAAGTCCTGGATGGCAATATGAATAGATTATACCCTCGGCAGACCAAGCTAAATGAATTAAAGCACATTATGGTCGATTGTTTGGTGTATTGTTGGATAATATTACATGAGTGGCTACAATTTCTTCACAAGCAAATATTTTTTTAAAACACATGTAAAGGCTCATATGCTAGCATCTACTTGCTCTGATGCTGGCAGGTTAGACTGGAAAGCCACCAGAGATCTATTAACAATAATTGAGGTCCTATGCACAAAAAATTGACTTGTTGCAAAGACATAAAAAAATTAATTCATCAGTAAATATGTATCCTCTTTGCAAGCACTTCAGGAATCATACACCAGAGATCTATTAACAATAATTGAAGTCCTATGCACAACAAAATGACTTCTTGCAAAGACATAAAAAAAATAATCCATCAGTAAATATATATCCTCTTTGCACGCACTTTAAGAATCATAAACAACCAGAAAGGTTTTCCATTTATAAACTCGTGTCCAATATCTCCAAATTCCTAGAACCTGTAGTATGTTTTGGCATGCAACTGAGCAGTACAAGCAAATCACCAAAATCTCATAACAACCTATTTGTGCCAAATCCCAACTTTTGTCCAACAGATCAAAGCCACACCTGATATTCCAGATATATATATGACTTTGCTTCTTTTATTTGTAGTGCTTGTTTTCTTGAATTGTTGTAATTTAGTTATACTATAGTAGTGACATATGTACTGAAAACCATTAATGAAATTTTGCAATGATGGCCAAAATAACTCACTTCGGCACCTAAATGTAGAATTATGCATGGGATGGGGCATTCTTGCTTCCTTTGGATCTCAACTTCTATAAGATATACAAGGTTTGCATGAGAAAAAGAAGAGAATTGAGTTTGTTGCCTAAGTTTGTAGCAATAGAAAAAACAAATGGCAGTACTTTTGATTTATCCTTTAGGCCATAAACTGGCTTCAATTCTTTCTTAGTTAGTGTTCTCAACACTATAGTCTCCAAAAACTCTTTGTAGGTTGCATCTCACTAGTGTAGTCCCAAATTATTAAAGTAGAACCAAACCCAATAGAACAAATTCCTAACATTTCACTGATCAAAATAATGCCTAAATTTCAAAAGATCAGTAAATGCATCATCCAGCCTGCCATGCTGAAATAGATCGATTCTTCATTTGTACAATATCACATACAAAGAAAAATCCCCTATTTGATCTTCCTGACCTATTTATCCTCTAGGTTACTGAGGAGTTTAGAGCTTATCTTAATTGTTTTTTTTTTCATGTCATTTTCAGTTTCTTTTTGGTTCATTGAGTGAGATTCATTCTAGATCTTACATAGTTAATAAGATCTATTTTTGAGTCGTCTTGGATCTATATCCATCACACGATCTACTCACACGAAGGATCCAAAGATTCCATGAAGGATCTCGTGATGATAATTTTTTAATAAAAAATAATTTATATTAAGAATTGGGTCCACGCAGTATCCAAAAATTAATACTAAACAAATCAATCAATACAATCCCTAGATTCTAAAGGATAAGATATATGCTCCAAATAGTAGGGACTAAAGGATCATTGAAGCTACAACTTTGCTTCTAAATAAACTAAGTCAATGATTTAAAAAATGAAAAAGATCTGATAAGTACGTGATTGAAAGGGATTGCCATTCCTTCAAAGAGTACATGATAAGCCATCATTGTATCAAAATAGATTCCCTGGTCCTACCAATGCTAGTAGGGAAAGCACATGATGTCTAGATCCTATGTCTAGGTTTTCAAAATCTTGTCTTAAGAGATTCACATTAGTTGAAAATTAAATAGCTTTGAGACAAAAATCGTGAATATATCAATTTTAGTTACCCTTACTTTGTGAAATTCTTCAAATGTTCAAGCATATCTCTTTCACCACCCTGTAGGGATGGGGGAGTAACTATTGTTTCATAGGCCTATAACTGAAATAACAAGCAGGTGGGGCCCATGGGTATTTCTTTTTAAAAAGACAAAACACTAAACCCTAAATGAAAAAAATATTAAAATCTAATCCTAAACCTTTGTAGTAAACAAAGCATGAGTGGTAGAAAGTGGAGAATGATCATTCTGATTACCTGCTAAATGTTAAACGCAGATTTGTGACAAGTTCAAGGATCCCTGAGAAGGATAGTCCACCAGTACAGGTAAGGCGTAAACAAACCTATAAAAAGGCATTCTTTCCAATTCCGAACCTCCTTACCAAGTGGGCACCTCCCAAAAAGATAGCCAACATCTTACAAAAGTTTCAATGAACTCTGAAACCATACAAAACTCTTCAACAATTGCAGTGCAATGAAACCAATAACCCACCAAAGAATTCACTGATATAGACAAAAAAACAGTCTTCAGAATCCAAAAATTGGCAGTTATGTCCCAATTAATAACAACCTCACCAACCCCGTGTAATTCGATATTTCTCATTTGGAATCCCGTTGGGAACTATAGCCTGAGGAAACTGTTGGAAACGCAGAGTGAAATGCCCAACAAGCAGCTTTTGTTTCTCAGTCGAAAGGCTGTCAACATACCCAATTATTCTCTCGGCTTCCCGGGAGGATTCCAACATTTCCCGAAGCCTCTCTAATTGTATGCAACACTCGAAGGCCAAAATCTGGGCCAAATTGGCCAATTCATGGCTTCTAATATTCAGTAGACTTTGCTGGATCAAATCCTCTACATCTTCTTTATGTTCACCCATCGATCAATCTTCTACGCTTCTCTGGTAGCTGCTCTTTTTTTCTACATTTGTGTCTCTGCTCGTTAGTGGTTGTTTTTATCGAACAACTCCTCGACTACCCAATATTTTTTGGTCATCAGACTTCTGCAGAGTCATGGGGAATGGGGAGGGAGGTTTCCAGAATCCCCCATGTTGTCGGAGGGGAAATGCACAAAGCCATCCAGGGAGCCTTCAACAACATGTGTTGTGGCGGCCGGATGTTCTCCCCAACGAAAATTTGGCAAAAATGGCACGGAAAATCAATTTAAACCAGAAAAGGCACGCGGTGGTCTCTGCCTTGGCAGCCTCTGCGATCTTTGCCCTCATCAAGGCCTGAGGTCACATGATCTTACTCTACAGTGACATTGTAGGTTTGAGCAGCTTCCTCCACCCAATTAAATGTACCAGGCCAAACCTTGGCTCCATGGCTACCAGCGACTTGCAGGGGGTGGCGCTATCTTTGTGGTCGTCACTGCAACAACTCCAGCTTGTAATGATTGCGATAGCTCTAATACACCATATCTAGCAATCCCATCCATTGCTACAGGGCACAACAAGTGCCTTTCGAGATCCCGGAGAAGAGGCCGGGGCACAACCTAAAACAAGAAGAAAATACCAGTTAAGCTGGCAATATTAAGAATAAGAAATAAGATCGAGTCGAGTCGGTAGTAGTGTAGAGTCCGTGAAAATGCACGTGGATAAAGACAAACCAGAATGACACGTGTTCGTGTTTGATTGATCCTGGAGACAGAAGACAAAAACTTGAAAAAAAACTCCCCTAAAAGAACGCCTTCGGGGTAAAAATGATTGATTATGCCGAAAGGTGGACACCTATTGACAATGGGCACATTTAATAGGTTTTTAGTGCTTAATCAGTTTTGTATGGACAAGATTAAATATTGATGGAATATTCTTAGTCGTCCCAATAAATCAATGGTTGTGATTTCAACCACTAACTTCCTCACTATTATAAAGGCATCCGTTTACATGTTTATTTTTTTACTTTTACTTAATCATATTTAAAATTTACTATGGTGGCTAGCTGATTGCTACCTCTGAGTGATTAACAAAGATTAAGGTTTTGTTAAAGAGGGGAGAGATGTGAATTTTTTTACTTTTACTTAATCATATTTAAAATTTACTATGGTGGCTAGTTGATTGCCACCTCTGAGTGATTAACAAAGATTAAGGTTTTGTTAAAGAGTGGAGAGATGTGAATTTTTTTACTTTTACTTAATCATATTTAAAATTTACTATGGTGGCTGGCTGATTGCCACCTCTGAGTGATTAACAAAGATTAAAGTTTTGTTAAAGAGTGGGGAGATGTAAATATGGAACGCAACCTTTCTATCACGTCCTTCCATTCTCAAGACGTGTTTCAGAACCAAGTTCACGCAAGAATAGAAGGATAGAATGCTCGACTTTGCAGAGAAAGTGGGATGGACAATCCAAAAGCATGACGAATATGTTGTGCAGCAGTGCTGTCAAGATATCGGTGTGAAAATATGCGTGCTTAAGGTCTGGATGCACAACAATAAGAACACATTAGGGAAAAAGAGTGATTAATTGTGCTGATCCGACAGACTTATCTATGATTTTCGAGCATAACACTTAGGCAATTTGTTGTTGCTCCTCTAATTCCTTTCTAGGTATGCATATTATGTACTAGATCAGATTGACTACTGTAAGACTTATAGTTAGCAATGGGATGGCTTCAAAGTAGTTTTTTTAGAGAACAATATCAATCTAGATCAATACGTTACACATGAGATCTTATTTTATAGTTTCTACAGTTGTCTGGACTTCAGTCTATGAATTGATTTTGATTTATCTTAGACATTATTGAGAATCTCACGATGATGGTACTTGAGAATCCTAAAGTTTATTTCAACCGGGTTTCAAGCACGATTGCTTTACATTTCTCATTTACAAATCATGATATGGAATTGTCATCTTGTTTCTTAATTTTTAGCCTTGGGGGAACTTTGATCTTGTGACATTTGCATGGCATATTTCAGGTATTCATTTGCAGGTTATGTTCTTGTGCTTATGTCTTCAAACAACAAACTTTATGCATAACTAGACTAGATTAGAGGTATGTGGGCACAAATACTGTTGCTATTGATCTTCATGAAAATGGTATGTATACTCGCAGGGATAGACTAGGCCATGAGAAGTCTTGTACGTTCGAAGGAAACGTACTGCCCGCGAGAGCAAGCAATCTTAGTACAGTAGTACTCAACAACAAAGGCTGGTCTACTGCTGCTGTTGATTGACAATTTCGATTGCTATTGATTTGATTGTGGCATTAGCCCAGTACACTTGAATCTTCCCCTATTTCAGCTCTGCAGGCCTTGATCTGTCTTCTAAACATGGATCGCCTCCAGTACTAAAGTTGAAAGTAATTTCAACAACATTCCAGGTATGTCGAGGCTTCAACTTCATTTGGGTTTCACTCGCTGTACAAGGCAGGTTCATGTAGCTTATGAGGATTTTATTTCTCTTTTGTCCTGTGTTTTTTTCTATTATCAATTTCACATTAGGTTGGTGCTATTAGGCAAAACCTTTCAAGGTTTACCAGCCACAAATTTGCGGCTGTGCTAGTATACATCTATGGGCATCTTTACTTTTAAAAGATGAAAAAAAATATTGATAAATGTATATCACTTTTAATTAAATATAATTGTGGTAGTAAATAAATTCATTTAACATTAAATATAAATGATTATAATCTATTAAATTTATTACTTTATTAATTATTAAACTTAGAAATTTATTGAATTTTATTGCTTATTAAACTTAAAATTTATTAATTAAATAACTTTAATACTTTATTAAAATTTAATAATTAAGAAACTTTAATACTTTATGAAACTCTAAGATAGTTTATTAAAATTTATTGCTTTATTAGAATTTAATAATGTATTAAATTTTATTATTAAATTATATAAAAATACTTATTATTGTTATTAGTTATTTAATTAAAAGATCCAAAGTTTGTAAATATGTTTTATTTCAAATATAACATTTTAGTTTTTAGTCACCTAATTATTCTTTAAATATTTTTGAAAAAAATTCATAATAATGATCATTATTTATTATTTATTGATTAT
>JZKD02S1807458.1:523906-573141 GCA_000966675.3 Picea glauca | reverse complement strand
CCACATTATTAAAAATAAAAACGTATATATTTACTCATTTCTACTCCATAAATTATGGAAAAAACAGCATTATTGAAAATAAAAACTTATATTTATACTCATTTCTACTCCATAAATTATGGAAAAAAATATAAAAAACGAGAATGGAGAATTAGAAAAAATTGACATAAAATTGAGTAAAAGCATAAAATCATAAAAGAGAAAATGTAAAACTCTCTCAGATCCTAAGATCAAATACATTAATATTATTATATAAGACTTTTCAACCATTCTTAATAAATACGTATACACGTTCATTATGGACAAATTGAATTATCACTTCATGCAAACACCTGGATTTTGAATATCCGTCGGAGGAAGAAAAAAGAAAAGAGTAACATATTATAACTCAAATAACGTGCATGCATTTTACTGAAACATGAAAAGAATTTTCTATTCTTTTGGCATAGGTATATGTTCAATGCGTTTGTTTGTCAATAGGGTTAGGGTTTGGGAGGAGATAATTTTTATTCTTAAGAAAAAATCGCACCATGTTCATCTAGTTACCAATCTCAAGTTTTATAAGTTTTATGTGCTGCTATCATAGAGAATTATATAATCATAATACCTATGAGAAGTTTTTTTTGGAACAAACTGTAATACATGGGAAATACATGAACTTGTAACAAGTATTACAATTTGTGTGCAAATCTATTAGTGTACAAAGTCTGTAAAGATGTGAAATTTCTTTGTTTCGCCCATTATCATGCTTACAAGTATCTTTAAATCATTGCATTTGAATCTTTGCATTATATTTGATCAGTTCATCTCCTATTTCCTTCAAGGATTTGTAATTATGTGTCCTTGCCATGTGCAAAGTCTGTAAAGATGTGAAATTTCTTTGTTTCGCCCATTATCATGCTTACAAGTATCTTTAAATCATTGCATTTGAATCTTTGGATTATATTTGATCAGTTCATCTCCTATTTCCTTCAAGGATTTGCAATTATATGTCCTTGCCATGGATGGGATGTAAATTTTATGGAGGTTTAAAACAATAAAGACAAATGAAACTTTATAATATAATACAAATAGAATGTTAGAATAATGTCGAAACTTCTAGAATAATTGTGAATTCATAATGTTGTTAAATCTTTGTTTCTTGAGTTTGTTTTACGAAAATTTAGATTTAGTTTGTGGGTGGTTTGAGATCCACAATCTTAGGAGTTTGATCTAATCCTATTAATCTTATTGTTGATCTTGTAAACTATAAATGTAATGGAATTCTCTAGGTGAATTAAGTTTGATTTATGAGCATTGTCTCACTTGAAGTGAGTGATCCTCTTGTTTAATAATTCTGTGTTTTAATTTGGTATCAGAGTGTGGTAAGGATATTATCCCGATAGAGTTGTGGACACATGATAAAGCCGCCCTTTGTAAGAGAGTTGGATCTGCGTGTTGAAGAGGATTCACAACCTACAACCTGCATATTCAGAGCGTGGAGTGTAAATGCGCGAGGAGCGATTTTCTGTTGGAAAAATTGTTGCTGATGAGGACCGATTTGTGGTTTGCATCTATTTTGTTGTTTTCAAGAGGACCGATCATATTTGTTCTTTGTAGGAGGAGCAATTTGTTGAGAATCGATTCGATGTTTGCAATTGGTTGTTGTTGCTGTTATATTTGAAAACATGAATTATCATATCATCTGTAGCCACAACAATGCACCGCCCGACCTTTTCTATTGGTGTTGGTCATAAAGATCCCAAAATTTGTAGCTAGCGTGGAGGAGTCGATCTGTGTGAAGGGCTGCCACCATAACCTTTGAATTCCCGATTGAGAAGTCGTTGTGCCTTTGGAGGCTAAATAATATTAGCTTTTTGTTTGAAAATCCGTGAGGAGTCGTGTCCTAATTTTTTTTTCCGACATTAACATTCAAGGTATTAATCTCTATTTCCAGAATTTTTTGATTTTAATTCATACTTGAATTAATCTACCAAACTTGATGGCGAAAATTACGTTAACTGAAAATTTAAGCTAACAACAATTTTAGAAGCATATAGTCTATGGAAGATTGTGAAAGGAGATGAGCCCAAACCCAGTGCTACTGCTTCCATTGGGATAAACAAGAAATGAAAGTGAGGTCTGTAAAGGACAACATAATTCCTCATATCCGAGATTGTAAAACTAAAACTTCCAAAGAGACGTGGGACATTCTTAAAGGTTTGTAAAAAATCTCTAATGCAAACTGGATTTTATTCTTAAAAACTAAGCTTTTATCTATCAAAATGGAATCCAATGAAAGCTTAAGTAATTTTGTATCCCTAATTAAATATTTAAGTGATAAGTTGGGTGATATTGGTGAAAAGGTTTGCAGTAGTGATATAGTAACTATCACTTTGAAAGGTTTAGTGCATGATTATAAAGTCTTTATTTCATCACTCTCTACTAGACAAACACCCCCTACTTTTGATGAATTGGATGGAATTCAGCTTCAAGAGGAAGATAGAATGAATAATTATGATTTGGACTCAAGTGGCTCAGATTTGACATTGATTGCAAGAGGTAAAAGATCATACAGAGGTAAGCCATGAGACAAGAACATATGAAAGTTTCAAGCAAAGAAGAAAGGTATGACACATCCTGATACTTATGTTAAGAGAAATATTGAATGTGAATACTGTGGAAAATCTAGACATCTTGCTAAAGATTGTTATAGAAGAAATAATAATGAGTCCAATCAAAGATATAAAAGGAATAATGTAAAATTTGTGCATAAAAACACTTCAGTGAATCATGCCTTGGTGTATGGAAGGCCAGACATGCAATCCATCGAGATGTATTCCCAAGGATTCTCAAGAGTAGGAAGAGGGGTGTATAAGCCTTGCTTCTTGATGGTTGGCTTGGTAATGACATAGGAAGTGCAAGATCTAATATACTTGCTGATGTCCTATCGAAGTTTTAGCCAATAAAAATGTTTTTGTAGAACGACCACAATTTTCTCCATGCCAAAATGTCATGCCATCTGAATGTAGTGGGCTTCCCAAATCATCTTTGCATGCTCGTGTGAAGGAACAAAGAGATGGCCTAGATGGAATAACAGTCCATACCGAATGTGAAAATCAGTGACATTCATGCCTATACCCAAGAGTTGATAGGTGGTGACGAAGTCCAGATCTTGTTTATAAAGTTGGGGCCACTCAGAATGCCTCATGTCCACAGAAATGGAGCACAGTGGTGAGTGCATCCACGGGAGTTCGAAGAAGGTAGTGAGTGAAACGATTTGTGCTCCCTGTCTTATACTTGATGTTAAGATGGAATTGTTGCATGTAGGTGGACCACTTCTGATGGTGGTCGTTCTACAACTTCCCCTGTGTCTGTATAAACTGTAGAGGCTTGTGATGAGTGTGGATGATTGTCTCCTTTCCCATAATGTAATGTTTCCATTGACGACATGCTTGTACAATGGAATACATTTCCTTATCATAGGTGGGGTATTTCTAGACAATATCTGAGAGTGTATCACTATGGTATGCCACCGAATGACCGTGTTGAGTGAGAACTGCACCTACAACATAGTCAGATGCATCAGTCTCAATATTGAGCGATTGTTGCAGATCAGGAAAGGAGAGTACTAGAGCTGAGCACAAGCAATGATTCAGATAATGAAATGCTCATTGTTGTTCCTTCCCTGCCATCGCCCTTGGTTAGTTGGTTGAGGGCCCATGCAATATGGGAGAATCCCAATACGAACCATCGGTAGAAGTTGGCTAGTCCTAAGAAGCTCCGAAGCTTAGTTTGTGTGGTCGGGGTTGGCCAGTCATGGAGGACTTGGATATTAGCTGGATCAACATGTACCCCATGCTCATAACCAATGTAGCCCAAGTATTGGACTTTATTCATGCCAAAGGAGAATTTTTCCAAGTTGGCATATAGCTTGTGCTGGCAGAGAGTGCTCAAAACCTACTAAATATGTCGCATGTGTTCCACCCAAATTTTGTTGAAGATGAAGATGTCATCCAAATATACCACCACAAAAGAGTTGGTGAAGGGTATCAATACATCATCCATCAACCTCATGAAAGTGGTTGGTGCATTTGTTAAGCCAAAGAGCATGACCAACCATTCGAGGAGACCTTCCATAAATTTGAAAGTTGTCTTCCATACATCAGTTGGTTCAATCAGAACCTAGTGGTATCCATACTTTAGGTCAATCTTACTGAAGAACTTTCCCCCCCTTGATTTGGTCAAGAAGGTCATCAATTTTGGGAATTGGGTACCGATTTCTTACTCTGATTTTGTTTAATTCTTTGTAATCAATGCAGAGTTTCTAGGTCCCATCCTTCTCCTACACCACTACAATCGGGCTTCTGCAAGGGGAGGAGTTGGGTCTGATATGCCCCTTTTGAAGAATATATTGGATCTGATGCTTGATTTTTTCATTTTCCATTAGTGAGCGATGATAGAGTGGTCCATTAGGCAGAGGTGCACTGAGGGTTAGATCAATTGGATGATTGACTTGGAAGTGCGTACGTACCCCAGTGTGTGAGGAGAAGATGTCTTTGTACTCTTCCATGATCCCGTCCAGTTGCTTCTGCTACAAGGAGAGGCTCTGTGTAGAGGCCACAAATGTGGCAGAGACCTTCAGCTTACTGTGAGCATGGATCACAAAGAAGACAAAATTCCTGGTCTGTGAAATGACCTTATTTCATTTATTAGTAGAGATTAAATAAATAGTGGTAGGCAGTGCTACATTTGGTATCCTATACAATTTTCTATCGAAAGTAAATAATAAAACTGCGGGGTCTAGACTCATACACATCATGACGCTTCCATAAATATGGTTGTCATAAAAGAAAATCACAAACTTCAAGGGGATAAATATCACATAATACCTTGTCTTTAAAAGGCTTGATGCCATAGGGAAGACAACAATGTTGGATGAAAAAAGAATATCTTCCTTGGAAAAGAAAATATATGGTGTAGGGTTGCGGGTGCGGTGTCGTCGATAGGTCCAGCCGCTTGATGAACTATGTTGATATTAGGTTCTTATGAATACTGCTATCGATAATGAAATGAGTTGGATCCCCTTTTACCCACATCTGTGAGTGAAAGAGGCATTCCCCTTCCTCTGGTTCTTCTGGTTCGCTTGACTAGACTTTTGGTGGTAGATAGTGGCATTGGGTTCAACATCAACAACTTAGTTCCCTCCTTCTGGATTTGATTCGGAGTCAGAATCGACCTCTAACTCGGAAGCCTTCATCTCGACCACGCGTGACTTCTTGGAGTGACATTCTTCCATGTTGTGCCAAGGGATTTTATGGTATTCACACCATTTTCATGTGCCCTTCTTCATCTTCGCATTACCCTTCTTGTGTTGCAGCTTGGACTAGTTGTATTGGGAGTGGCCATATTTTCTCCGTCCCTTGTTGTCTGGGATGGGGCCACCTTCTCCCTTCTTTGACTGTGAGGATTTTGCAGATCCAGAATCTCGCCTCTTCTACTTAAATTTATGCTCGATCTTGACAACATATCTATAAGCCATACACAATGAGGCGATGTCCATAAAATCCATTTATGTTTGAATGTATCTATGCAAACAACCATGGTATTTGAGCAACAGATGTCTCTCAGAGTCTTTGATACCCAATTTGGTGTGCAGGGTATGGAAAATATTGGTGAAATTTGGTACTGTCTGGTCCCTTTCCTGATGCAGGGTGTCCATTTAGTGTATTGGTCCTCGTAGCTTCAAATAGGGTAGTACTATTCTTTAATGGCATCCCAGAAGGAATCCCATGTCGAAGAAACCATAAATATTGCAGATTCCTCTATGGCCCTTTCCTCAAAGTAGGTATCCCACAAGTCCTTAACATGGGGGACAACCTTGACAAGTGAAAAAGTAATATTTTTCCTATAGGAAAAATTATGGACCAAAAAATACCCTTCGAGCAAATTCAACCATTTATCTACAACATTCACATCTATCAGTCCTTCAACTAATGGAATATCAAATTTTACATGTACCTTGAAGGGGGTTGCATGGATTCTTGATGAAGATGCTTCTCCTATGGGTAGTCGTCGAAGGATTTGTGCAAATTTTTCCATCATTTCGTTCCTTTGTTGTGCAAGGGCTACCTCGAGCAACATTTTAAAAGGATCTCCTGCTCCATGATATTTATTTTTCACCCCCCATGGATTTTTTTTGGGATCGATGCGATCGATCTTGCAAAGGATCATTTGGTTCAAGTCCTAACTTCTTGTATCTAGATCTTGTCGAGGACATGCATGAAGAAAAATAAATGAAGAGTAGAGTTCTCTTATACCACTGATATGGATTTAGGAGCATAAAAAAATGATTAACACACTGAATACAATAAACACATAGATATGGAGAACAACACAAATATCTAGTGAACAATATCTTCTATTGAATAAATTAAATAGGATGAAATTGTAAAACTGCAGAACTGAAACAATTTGCTCGAATGGTGGTAGCTATCTTTGAGAAGAGATGTGGTTGCTATGCGCATCCGTATGAGAAGAATGATTACAATGAGGCTACAATTTTTTTTTTTAATATTACTCATGAATTCCAAAATCCTAGACATCCAAAAACCTAAACCTAGAAGTTTAAACGCCTAGAGTCATGTGGGCCCCTATGGGTAAGTTTGTACCTCAACTTCCCCGGGTAGTAACTTTTTCTTACAAACTCCATTTTAGGTGCATGATAGCCCATTGTAAAGGTATTTTGAGAAATTCACATTACGCCATAAAAAATTGACTTTGTCTACAATTTGACTATGGCAAGAAAAAAAAACTATTTAGGGCCCCAAAATGGCCCTGGAAGTATAGAAAGACGTGTTAACATGAAAACATCCAAAATAAGCCAGTTGGATTAGGTGGGAGGCCACCAATCTCTTCGTGTAATATGTGTATGGCTTTAAAAAACCCCAGAAGTGTAGAACCCACAATTACAAAGAAGTACAGAAGAATGTGTTGAACTAAAAAATGTCAAGAGGAGCTAGTTGGAATAGGTGGGTAGCCACCAATATCCACCTGGATCAAATATCAACATCTCAAAGAAATGATCCACATGCTAACTCTTGCAAGACATCACAAGAATACATCATCTTTGTCATTACCACATGCTCACACGTGACATCATAAAACATATTATCATAAAATAATTCCATGAAATTATATCATGTCATCACATCAAGAAATATTATCCTAAGAAATATAACCTCAATGCATATTTATAAAATACATAGTCTTTCCTCAACATAATTAAATGGAACCACATAACATCATCTGTAAATACCATAGGTACATTAAGATAGTACAACATCATGAACATTATCTCAATGCATTACACATACAAATCAATAAAACATCATGGACATTCTTATCATGATTTATTTGCAAGATTCAAGACACTGGCTTGCATGATTGTATATACAAGGAATGCCAACTATCACATATAATGCAAGAATTATCATCAAACCTCCATCCAACACATGGATATATGTGGTTAAGTTTGTCCTCCCATGCTAACCACAAAAAGGATCATCAATACTCTAAGTACCCCTTGATAATCTAGAAACCGATTATTTTCTTATTATCATTTATATTCTTTCAATAATAAAGTTGAAAATTTATAGGGCACGTATAGTCACCCTATCCATATACTAAATTTTTCATATATTTTCCTTGTTTGAAGAAATTATTGACTTTCACATAAGCCCCATCATCTAGAGCCAAAATCTCTAGTCATGAATTTTTTCTCGCCTATGGAAATTCAATGAAATTTAGCACTAAGTTATAATTGGCCTTAATAACATGCCATAATTCACCAATATTTAAATTCTCACTTTTGTATATCTTGCATTCATTACCAAAGTTTCTTATGTCACATTACATCTCTATCCTATTCATTCAAGGACCACCATACCCAATAACATGTAAAGATTAGGTCATCATTATTTAAGTTTTCAATATGATTTATCCACTTTTACTCATGAAATATTATCTCTTGGTAATTTTATTCCTTACAACAATTATAGTTTCACCACCAGAATTCCCTAGTTAATTCCATGACTTATAATTTTGACCTTATGGCCCATTATAACAATATCTATATCAAGACATTTCTAACTCACACATGTCATACCCATTACCCAACATGGTCATCCTTATTAATACTTATTATACACAATAACTCATTGAGTCACCTTACTTGAACTTATAGTAATTAGTTTCTGTCAACTAAGGTTAAACATATTGATCTTTATGACTAGCCAACCCCTCGTTAAAGTATAATTTTGAACACACCATCCTACATGTCTTACCTCAAGGAAGAGGTTGGTAAAATATTTGATGTTAAACTATGTCGGAATTGCAATGTATTATTGGTTTTAACAATGTAATGTTTACTTCATACTAGCATATTTATCATACTACCATCTT
This sequence comes from Picea glauca, assembly GCA_000966675.3. Classification (NCBI taxonomy): domain Eukaryota; kingdom Viridiplantae; phylum Streptophyta; class Pinopsida; order Pinales; family Pinaceae; genus Picea; species Picea glauca. The sequence continues at coordinate 564,699 of JZKD02S1807458.1, read as the reverse complement.
CTAATCATAAAAGTTAATTTCCTTATATGATAATGTAGAAACAACCACCATGCTTATCCGTAAGAACAAAATCCAAGGAAGGAATCCACCTAACTTCTTACACACAGTCACATGCAACCATCTTTATATATGAACAAAAGGATTTGCTCAAAATCATTCATGACAAAAACTATTTTTGCATCACTCAAAAGTACTATGTTGAATGATTTCAAATTAGATAACATATAACACTAACGTCTCCTATGTATTTAATTATTCTCACATGTACCCATAATGTCATACAATAATGGTTTATCGATAAATAATCATACACGAGTAATCTACATCCAAGTGGCACTATTTGTTTCAATTTTATGAGTTCATTATATTACCATTCTTCCCCTCTTCAAAAGGTGACGTCCTCGAAGGTCAACAAAATAAAACTACTCAGATTTCAAACAATCACCATGAATGCAAAATATTTGATATGTGAGCATCTTTTTTGAAACAATTAATTTGGCTAACACACCATTACTAATATACTATCAATAACAACAACAATATAACCCTCTTTAACACAATTATTTCACACATCGTAATGGTTGTTTCCCTAATCTACTTCACGATGTGAATAAACACTCGACTTCCTAGTTTTTTTTTGGATAACAATAGCCAACACATGCAAATCTTTACAAGTATGATATAAAAGGAAGGGGAATATAGTCAAACTTAAATGCCAATCGATTTCAATGGAGTCTTCACTTTTCTAGATTGGAACACTCTAGCTAAGAGATCATGGGGATAATAGGGTTTAGTCATTATTTTGCATGTAATTTTGTTAAGAACTTTATTTCTATTGAATTCATATCGTATTATTGTTAATTTGTCATTTACAAATTATTGAGGAATCAAAAGCGCCACTCAAATAACCTGAAGAGAAATGGCAATCCCATGTATCAATTCATATCATATTATTGTTAATTTGTCATTTACAAATTATTTAGGAATCAAAAGCGCCACTCAAATAACCTAAAGAGAAATGGAAATCCCATGTATCAATGTAAGGAAAAAAAATACCCTCTAGAGCTCCATGTTAACATGAAATCACAAATTCATATAAATTCCATAAAAATAAATAAAATATTAGCAATATATATATATTTTTTCAATTCACAATTTCTATTGATAAACAATCTCTTCATGTCAAACACAAATTCACAACCTACCCAAATAACCTAACCCAAAATAGTTTCTATAATTCTCTTGCTATCCATATTTAAAGAAAATCATAAATATCTTACTTTTTGATTATATATCCAAACCTTATGTTTTCCTTTATAATTATCATATATATATATATATATATATATATATATATATATATATATATATATATTAACTCCTTAACTTCCACCCACCGTGCATATATTCTCTCATACTAACTATTATTGGAATCCTTATTTTATTTTTAAAACTAAATTACTTAATTACAATTGAGAAAATAATTAACTACTTGAATTTTTTTTGGAAAAATAGTTACATATAATTTATTTTAGTATTATTAAATAACATGTTGAACTAAAAAATGATGGGCCACGTTCAAATGATTAAAGAGAATTAAAATATATACAGGCCACATTTATATCATTCAACAGTTGTTCTGTATTCATTCAAGAACCCTCTTGGTTTATTTTTTTTAACTTAACTCGAAATTTTTACTGGGCTGAAAAGCTTTTACTGTGCGGGGAATGCTATCAATGGCCGATACCTTTCAGCTTTCTCCAGCCGTGAATCGACTGTGCTAGTTGTATTAAAAGACTAGCACAACCGACTCGCGGTTGGAGAACGTCGAAAGGGTTCCATTTCGGCACAAAAGTCGTGACTGAGCAGACTCCAACACAGAACACACATAAACAACATGACAGAAATTATAAATTTCAAAGGAATGCAGCATGACCGCAACCGCTCTCAATTGAATCACATCGAAGGCAGAACACGGTTAGAGTTGCTGGTTATCGTTTTTGGAAAATCCAGATCAAAGGTGGGAAGAACCACTGAAGTAGATTTGTTAGTTTTGCTTCTACGCGACAGGGAGACCACCTTCCCTCTAAGTTCAAAATAGCGTAATTGATTCGAGGGCCCAGGAAAGCTGTAGCGTCTAAATCAGCACGTTCGAGCATTCATCCAATCGTTTTCCCTACTCATCCATCTGTAGACTGGAGGTTGAAACGCTTCAGTTCACATCCACGCGGCCAAAAACATCCGCACTGGTAAAAAAAATGACTGCGCGTAAAACTTTTTAATTGGCATCCAACGTCCACGCGGCTATACCTATTTCTTAATCACTGAACGTGGCAATCTGGTGGTAAGCAAGTAATTTTTTAATCTTATTTAGTAAATGTGAAAAAGTAATCACATAAATGTAAGTCTTTATAAATAAGCGGAAGTTAAGTTATCAAAATCTCATCCATTGATTAGAGAGGACGAAGAAGAAGCATCTTCAATTTCCAACCCTAAGATTGAAATTTATGATTAAAAGGTCATTAATTGTGCCCATTGTCAATAGGTGTACACCTTTCGGCGTAACAAAATCAATAGGTTGTAAAAAATATTTCATAAGGCATTACTTAAAAAAAAATCATTTAATGCACTCTTTTAAAAAAAATTACTTAATGTACGAAAAACCAGCATTGAGAAGAAAGTAGGTCCTAAAAATCCTAGGTGTCTTTCCGCACTAACAAATAGAAAAGACAAAACTCCACTAAGAATTATCAATTTTTTAAAGGTAGTGTTGTCCTTTTCCAACAAAATTTAAACCAATCCTTCAATTTCATTACAGAACTTGAAAACTCCGAATCCAATAATTGATTATAATTTAGCTTACTACTCTACACAGACTGCATGGAACTCACAGAACTTGAATATTCTGAATCCAATAATTTAATATAATTTAGCTTACCACTCTACACGGACTGCAGGGAACACACATCCACGTGTGAGAACCAGGAACCATACAGTGAAAGATAGAGGTTATTTTATTCAGAGGAAGTTCAAATCCCGTAATGAACGCACCCACGCAACACCTTGGGGCCATCAAGAACGCAAAACCGGAGGTAGACAAAGCTGAAATAAGCTATAGGCTTCCCTTCCTGACTTAACTTTCCACCAATTGCAACCCATAACAGAGGAGCCCGCGAGCAAGTCATATAATATAGGAACGCCATGAGTTAAATTAGTGGGGAAAACATTGTCAAGGAGCCCTGACTTCAATAGTGGTAATTCAAAAAAGAACAGTATTAAACGAAATATACTCGAACTCTCCGAGAAAAACATAAAAATTCCTGTAAAAAGAAAACCTGAAACGAACCAAAACACCGCTCGACACACTAACGAAAAAGGAAAACCGAAAACGGACCAAAACACTATCCGATACATTTTTCCAGGCGGTTCCAAGGACGTTTAGGATTTAGACAAACAACTACCACGACCCAGATAGATCAGCACCCAGGATTTTGGAAAGACCGGATTCACATTATTTACATTATTAATTGTGTGCGTAGTTTTCGTTTACTATGTAGGGTTTCCGTTACGATGTGCGGCCATTTTTAGAGTTTAGGTTTTTTCACTTCTCGTGGGTTTAATGGAGCCTCGAGTTTTTGGTTTTTTCATTACGTTTGTTTTTAGTGGAGTTTTTTTAATTACGCAGAAAGGCTTATATCTATTGCAGATTGGCACAATTAATCACCTTTTAATTTAAAATTCTAATCTCATGTCTAACAATTGAAAATGCTGGAATATTCTTAGTCGTCCTCCCAAATCAATGAATGTGATTTACTCTTCATAACTTCCTTGTATTTTTGAATGCATGTTAACCTATTTACTTTTTAACATTTACCTAATCATATTAAGAAATTACTGTACCACCATATGATTGACACGTTTAACTGATTAACCTTTGGAATTACCACATTTAAGATTAATTTTTGGATTTCCTCAGATCTATGTGCGATTCAGCTGTCCGTGCTGTTATCACTGAAATTTCGTCCACAAATGATTACAAGAATTCAGCATCGTCAAACAGTTATGAAGTCATCCATGGACCTGAATTAACACAAAAGCATTCATAAAGGGTCAAAAACTATGCAAAATAGTGAAAAATTGAAGGGCGTTATGAATACATTGGGCGCGCGTACACATGCACGAAACATAAACGCCATATTCGTGTACATCCGCATGATGTGTGACTGTTATCACAAAAATCCACGCGTCTGAGAAACGACGCATTTATGAGAGTGGTCAGCCTCCCACCCACTTCTGGTTCAGCTCCCAAACCGATTTGACACTCAAATCTGGACTAGACTCGACTGAATGGCTTGTCAAAGACCTATAAATGCCCTAATTAGCCTCTTTACACACTACAAACTAGTTGAACAATAGCTCAAAGGAATGCTATAAAAAGGTCATCGATACACTTCATTTTTCAAGGAATTCAAAGCAAAGTTATGCTGCCATTATTCTCTTGAGGATTCTTCTATCCTTGCTAAGAGTATACTTGCATCATTGCATTGGGTAATCCATCTCACCCCTTGAGTGGATTAGTAAAGAATTCTTTCACCATTTTCATGTTCATTTTCAAAGTTGTAAGAAGAGCTTACTTGTGGGGGTCCAAGAGCTCTCCCTTGGAGGAAGAAGGGACTCATAGTCCCCTTGATTCTCAGTGTTTTCTTTCACTAATATCAGCCTTATCATTGGTGACATGGGTCTCAATGTTCTTTTTGTCTCTATGTCCCTATGCTTATAAATTTAGTTGTTGTTTTATTTCTTAGTTTGATTCTTAGTTGTTGTTTTATATTTCTTTTTCTAACCCTTTTTTCTTGCATCTATCATGCTCAGCAAACCCAACTGAGCTTGCAAGCACCTCTATTTTTCTCACTAAGGTGACGAAAGAGGCGCAACAGATTGACGACTCCACAGGGGAAATGTATCAATTTCCTACCTCATTTGGGTTTTTCTAGCTCTTCTTTTAGTTTATTTAACTTGCAGGTGCACTAACCAGCCTAAACCGACCTACCAATCATCCAATTCCAAGGAGAATTGAGAGAAATCCATCCGGATTTTTCATTCTCGGCTGTGTGTTACCTGTGCATGGGTTTTTAGGCCCAAAGACGCGCATCATGCACACATGTGCTTAAATCCTAGTTCTTTTCTGCTCACGTGCGCTTATTGACTTGTCTTTGTTTGCGCACATGCGCTCTGTGCGCCTCTGTCTCCACTGAGACCCACACATCTGTGCAAAAATTCACATTGTAAAGTTGTTGAGATGTGGGGAAGGCCATTTGCCTTCTTAAAAATGATTTCAAGCATGTTTTAAAGCTGCACCACACTTAGTTCCCTCATCTTATAAAGGGGTTAGTAAAAAACACATAGGCACTTAGGGGGTTAAAATCAATTTTCTCTTTTGCTTTCATTTTCGCCACATGGATGGCTTGTTTTGACTCACAATATAACTTGGAAATCATTTTTAATCACATTTAACTTGCATTGGGAATAGAATTTGAATAACAATCGCTTAGTATACTCTTCTCTCGCGCCGCCAAGCGATCTTGAGAATCAAAAAAAGATTGGGAAACGATTTTATCTTTCTTAAGAACATTAGAACTTTTAGGAGATGACAATAGCCCTTCTTGGGAATCCTCTTAGTTTACTTTTTCAAACACATCTTAATATTTTAACGGGCGCATACATGCCCACATGCTACAAAGATAGGAGAGTTTTGAAATTTTCTTTCTTAGATCAAATCACTAGGGAAGTTTAAAGGTTTTGTAATGGGCCCATGCATGCCCACATGATCAATCTAGGATAGTTTCAAATCATTTATTAGATTACATCACAATAGAGAGTTTAAGGGATAGTAACAGACCCACATGTCCACATGCTAGCTTCCTAGGGACTTTTGAATTACGCAAGGTTGTACCAAAGGCACTTAGTTAATTAGGTAATCGACACTTGTAAGGACCAAGCGAAGTCCACATGAAACAATGTGACATCTAATTCACTAAAAATTGGCACACTTTCACTCACACACAAAAGTCACTTATCACTCACATAGTTTCTTCTTGAAACGTGGAGGTCAAAGTAAGATTCCTCCAAATGGATTCCGAAAACACCCCACCCTTTTCTTGACGAAACTATCCACTCCCGTTTTAATTCAACGAGGTTGGTTCACACCCCCAACCTCTCAAAACAACTACATCTAATTTTTTTCTAAAAACTCACTAAGTTTTCGTCCATAGGATGTGCCAAAATAAATTTTTTAGTCTAGGTAGGATTTCAGGGATAGGCATCCAAAAAAATCCCCATTATTTGGTTCTCACATTGTCAAAACCATAGAAGTTGTCAAATAGGGAACTAAAAATCCTCCAAGTCAAGTGTTCCTAATACCATAAGGCAGGGAGATACCCGTGAAGGGTTGAAGGCCGAGGTCTGGTTGTTCTGTGCATCCTCCCTTGAGGCACCCACCTCTTGGACGAGATCTAGCTCGTGACCCATTTCTTGGGATGAAAATCTAAATACTACACTTTGACCGAGGTACCTAGTGACCAAATTTTAGGAAATCTACCCAGGTGACAATTGTGGGCTGCAATTGTAACTTGATTGGATTTTGTGTGGCTATTGAGAAATATTGCCAATTCTTTCGGGATATGCCCCCTTTACCCCTCATTATAACCAATTATTTCATCCTTCACTAGTTTCTCTTCAGGTGACTTCAGACCCCATTGTTGAGTACTATTGGAAGGTTCAATGCTATTTGAGAGGAAGGACGTTAAGTCTTCTAGGACACGACCATTTGTTTTCTTTTGATTCCCCACATGGAAAAAACCCACTTATCCACATATATGCTTATTTTTCAAAACATTTTATGTATGATGCACTTCTGACTACATTTTGATTTGGATATATATATTGTGTAAAGTTTAAAATTTTCAACACAAACGCTCTTGTTTACTCTCACCACCATTTGCACACATTCACTTAGCTAGTCGGACATCATAGGGGACCCACAGAATCCCCGTCATTCACGACGCTTGCTAAACCTCCCTCCTATCTTAGGGGGAGTGTCTGGTCTTTCCCACTCATCAGCACCACCTTCACACACTCTTGTGAGTGCTACTGTTTTAGGATCAACTTTGCTTGGTTCTACATTACTTGGGTACACTTCCCAAGGTCATCTGTCCACTTTCTCTCCTTTACATAGAATCACGGGACCGACTTCCTCTCAAGGGGGAAGTACTAACCCACCTAGTCCCCCTCAAGGGTCAGGTTCACAACACACTCACACCATGGCTGGAGCTAACCCTCCCCCCCGACAACAGATGCCATATTTGGCCTCTCTCAACATACCGGATCTAAGAAAACTCACCAATGATCCTATATTGCATGCCCCCACATGTTCTGCAATGCCCACCAAACTACCTTCATACATACCCAAGTTTGAAGGAAAGGTAGGAGATGACTCTGCCAACCATGTCATGACCTTTCACCTATGGTGCTCTTCCAATAGAATTATGGATGATTCCATCAGACTGTGATTATTTCAACGCACACTCACTGGCCCGTCGACCAAATGGTATGTAGAGGAAAAATCAGGGTCCCATGCAACTTTCGAGTCCTTGGCCAAAGCATTCTTTACCTTCTTCCAATTACCAATCCGCCACGACAATGGTCTAGAACCACTCTCTAATTTCAAACAAACCTCAACCACACATATCGCTGATCACATTCATGAGTGGCGTAGGCAACGTAGTTTGTGCAAAGAAGAAACCACCAAGCAACAATGTCTTGACTGGTTTCTTAAATCACTTGTCTCTCTCCTCGGTAAGGATGTAGCTTCCACCTTCCCTCAATTTTAAGAGGAAGCCATCAGTAAGGCTCAACAGTATGACCTCATCTATGCATAATCAGGGTACTTATACACTGTACTTCCTGATCTTCCAAAGCCTGTGACATTTGGCCAAGACAAACCTGGGATGTCTCACTCGACAGATAGAATGATTGGTACCACCACTCACCACGGTCCATAACCCCAACCACCACTGATGTATGGAACACCTCAATACCCGGCATATAGGGGAACTTCTTATTACCCCCCACCCTCTTCCCAACAACCAAACCCAGTTGTTCTGCACCCACACATCAGTGGCCAGCTGCCACCACCCCCCATACCCCCACCTATTCAATCAAGTTCTGGACCCCCCTCTACCTCAGCTTATAGTACTAGAGAAAGAACAATGCCTTAGCACAATCCCCGACTGCCATGTCAGTCATAGAAGTCCTTCAAACTTGTCCCACTCAGCAGAAATCTTTACTTTCCACCTTGGGGGAAGTTGACCCCGCAGATACTCGACTCATTACATTTGATCTCGACAGCGGAGAACCTCGCCTTCCCACCTTGATCGCTTTTCAAATACCAATAAAAATACAAAACATCATAGTTCATCGGTGTATCATCGATGAAGGTGCATCTACATGCATTATGTCCAAATCTGTATGGCAGAAACTTGGTTCCCTCGAACTCATACCCTCTGCCATCACCTTACGAGCCTATGACAGATGGCCATCGTCTCCTGAAGGGCTCTTCCAAAATGTCCCCATCGAACTCAGGGGCAAGAATATTCTCATCGACATCGAAGTTATTGACGCCCCACTCGATTATAATATTCTGTTCGGTTGTAGCTACATATATGCTATGAAGGCAGTGGCCTCTTCCGTCTTTCGGACAATGATGTTCCCCCACAATGGGAAGATCGTTACTATTGACCAAGTCTCACATTATGAGCCTAACCCATATGCCAACATTGATAACATTCTTCCTCTCATCCACACAAGTCACGATGCATACCCACTCGTCGAGATGGGTCCTGGAATTTTCAAAGATCCATCATTGTTAGGAACTTACCATGGCACACCACCGCTCCTTCATCCTTCCAATAAAGTATGCGTCGTATCATCTAACATAACTCACACAGAGGATACCCCTCCTCCTACGGAGGCTTCTATCATATTTGACGCCCCACTAGTCGCAGAACTCCCCCCTCAAGAGCCTCCTGCGAACTTGTCGACCCCACCAGTCCAGAATTTCACCTCTCCCCAAGGACATATCCCAGTTTGGAAGATAGTTCCCCAAGCCATCACCCAAATCCCTTTCTTTTACCCTCCACTGGGTATCGAAGCATTCAAAGTAGCTGCAACGCTTTCCCTACCTAATATGGTGTTAGAAATTCCAGTTTGGTACTTACATCCACTAGAGAGGGTCCCTTGACCATCCCTTCCCCCCCAAATGGAAGGACTCCCAATGACGATTCCCATCCTTACTCCCACCATACCCTGTACACCCCCACTCACTAACCCCCCTACCATAGCTGGGGGTAGGAGAAAGAAGAAGGAGCCCACAATCCACTTCCTCCGCACGTCCAACCTCCTTACGCACTATGTGAGAAAGATGGACACCAAACCAACAACTGCCCATCTCTACTAGAGTTACGGAATTTGATTCCACTTAATCAAACTCCCCCAACACTCGCTACTATAGCCAGTACTGCCACTACCACCCCCAATTCTAGTAGTAAAGGGTTGCAAACCAAATTCGCTTGCGCTATATGTTCAGAATATGGCCATTATACCCACCATTGCCCAACATTGCCATGCTTTCGACAAACATTAGCCACAGTACGCCAAAGCTTCCAGAGCAACCCTAGTCCTACTACGTCCTCCTTAACAACTATCATTGACATCCGTTATTTCACCACTTCAGTCAATGAACATATGAGATGCCCTTGCTCTCTATGTGAATCATTAGATCATTTTACATACCAGTGTCCTATGATCATTCAATACTAGCAACGCCAATTGACCCTGCTTCAACGACCCACAGAGTTAATAGTTGACCTTACCTTGTCACTAGAGGTTTTCATGTCATTTCTCCCAAACCCGAGGCCCTTCCAATGCCTCCATGGTTCTTAGATGACTTGTCTGAGGATTCACCCCCCAATCCCCCCAACTCTCCCGCTCATTCCCCTATGGGTATTTTACACCCAACTACCACGGGTACTCCTCAGTAATTCAACATTTGGTTTATGTCAAGAGAACCATCACCACCTCCTTGTGTTGTTCCCCCTGCTTCTTCATCACCCAGACACAACCACACAACAATTGTCACCGATATCACTCTTCATGACCCCTTGTATTCCCTTCACTTCCACTGTGACGAGGAAATACTTGAAGAGTTAAACAACCTTGACTACCAATGGGATGTGCTACACCACTATGCACTCTTCTTCCCACAGGAAGCCTCCATGCCTCCTAACAAACACCTCATCTACGCGGTCAAAACCAAGTATTTTATCCCCTCAGGGCCTATCGACTGGTTCAAGAACCCCATTCCTGCCCCTGATGCTTTTGAAGAAGGAAACATGGACAACATTTCCCCAACTATTAAAATCGACATTTCCATAAAAAATGACATCATCGAGGAAATCACCATTGGAGCTTCTTGCACTCCTTAGGACATCATTGCCTATAAAGCCCTCTTCCAGGAATATCGGGATATTTTTGCCTGGTCATACACAAAAATGCTTGGCCTCAATCCCTCTATCGTCAAACATCACATCGACACCTGGCCCGACATTACACCAGTTCATAAAAAACAACAACCACTACACCCATCCAAAGCAGTGGCCATCAAAACCAAAATTGAAAAATTACGCGCTGTTGGGTTCATTTACTCCATCACCTATACATCATGGGTTTCCAAATCTCTACCCGTTAACAAAAAATAGGGCACTATCTGCGTCTGCACGGACTTTCACGATCTCAATCACGCATGTCCCAAAGACAGCTTTCCAACGCCTTTCATCGATCAAATTATCGACGAATGCATGGGACACGAGGCTCTATCCTTCATGGACGGATTCTCTAGTTATAATCAAATTCAAATTCACCCAGCCGATCAGTATAAAACTACATCCACTACCCCTTGGGGTACATTTGCATATCGTGTCATGCCTTTTGGCTTAAAGAATGTTGGCGCAACTTTCCAACGGGCTATGACATACATCTTTCACGATATGGCTCATATCATCCTCGCATACTTGGACGACCTCACAACTCGATCCAAGAAACACACCCAACATCTTGATGATTTGTGAATCATTTTCCAATGGTGTCGTCAGTATAACATCCGCTTGAATCCCCTCAAGTGCATTTTCTGTGTCACCATAGGGCACCTCCTCGGCTTTATCGTTTCCCAAAGCAATATTACCGTGGACCCCCTCAAAGTCCAAGCTATCATCGAAATTCCACCTCTCCGAAATTTACGTCAACTTCAAAGTCTCCAAGGCAAGGCTAACTTTCTATGACGATTTGTCCCTGACTACGCCATTCGTGCCCACGGTTTCCTTCGCTTACTATGTCATGACATCCCGTTTCAATGGGATGAACATTCCCAACAGTCATTTGACGATCTTAAACTAGCGCTCTCCAACACCCCTTTAATTAGTGCACCTAACTACAATCGCGACTATATCCTCTACGTATCAGCATCAACCGTGTCAGTAGAAGGAGTTCTCGTTCAGCTAGGTGATGACAATCGTGAGCATGTCATTTATTACGTTAGTAAAAACCTCTCAGGGGCACCCTTGAAGTATAAACATGAAGATAAACTAGCTCTTGCGGTCATCCTTGCAGTCCAGAAACTACACCACTACATTCTGCTTCACACAACTAAGGTTGTCAAAGATTCCAACCCTATGCAATACTTTCTTAGTCGTCGGCAAATTAACGAAAAATTTGCTCGATGGATCGTTATCCTTCAGAAGTATGATTTAGAATTCTCAACACCCAAGATTAAGAAGGCCCTCATTCTCGCCGAACTTGTCATGGCCCTCCCCTCTGACACCACCAGTACCCCTGTCAACACCGACTTTCCCGAGGAACACCTCTTTTACATCACTTCATATGATCCTTCGTACGACGACCTCCTCGTCTACCTCCGAACTCAAAATTTTGGTAACCACCTTTCACGAGATCATTATCATTGTATTCGCCATCAGGCCCCTCGCTACCTCCTCATCGGAGACATTCTATACCGGCAGGGAGTTGAAACCATTCTTCGTCGATGCCTGACCATTGACAAGGTCGATAGAGTCTTGAACGACTACCACAGCGGTGCATGTGGGGGACATCTTTTGTGAATATCCACTGCTCATAAGATTATCCGAGCAGGTTACTTTTGGCCTACCTTGTTTCATGATTGCATTCACACCGTGAAACGATGTGAGCAATGTCAACTTTACGCCAACAAAGCCCGAGCACCTCCTGCTCTTCTTCATCCAGTCATCATTGCTGACCCTTTTTGTAAATGGGGCATCAACTTCATGACTTGTAATCCCCCCTCCAGCAATGGTCACAAATACATTTTTGTCACAGTCGATTACTTCACCAAATTGGCTGAAGCTATGTCCACCTTCAACAACACCGCTGACACCGTAGCACGTTTTTTCTTTAACCACGTCATATCTCGCTTTGGAGTACCACTCCAAATCGTTTCCGATCACGAGAAACAATTCGAGAATGAGATCTTCGTCAAACTCTCATCTCGGTTATGATTCTCTCACGAGTTTGCCTCACCATACTACCCTCAATCCAACAGACAGATCGAAGCAGTTAACAAGGTCCTCAAGACCATGTTATAGTGCACGGTTAATAAACATAGAACCAATTGGCATCATATGTTATTTTCTTCACTATGGGATTATCGTATGGCTGTGAAAACAACTACTGGTTTCACACCATTTCATCTAGTCCATGGGGTTGAGGCCACTCTTCCCATCGAGTGCGAAATTCCCACCTTACGCACCGCAATTGAGCTATTACCTGACACTGCTCCAATGGAGAAATTCTTGCTAAACTTAGAGTCTCTAGATGAAGATCGTTGATATTCATTACAAAACAATGAGGCAGCTAGAAAATGATCAAAGGCTACCTTTGATCGCCATGTCAACCTTCGCTCATTTCGCAAAGGAGACCTAGTCTTGGCCTATGATATCACTCATGATACCTTTGTCCATGGAAAATTCGAGTCACTCTGGCATGGCCCATACATTATCCAACATTTCCTTACCAAAGGCGCATACATCCTAGCCTCCCTCGAAGGCCTCTCTCTCAAAGAACCCGTCAACAGGTTATACTTAAAGAAATTTTATGCTTAAACGTAGTCATTCTACTTTAGGTTCTTTTTTTTGTAGTGTTTTTAATCTTTTTTCCATCCCTGATGTCTAAACTATCATTTGTGCTATTGACATATGCTTCCTCCACCGGCCTACCACATCGGTTACGCCGACGACGCCAGCCGTTGGACACAAAATATTGCTTCAGCTGCTTGGGCTCTCTACACCCCCTCACATGAAATGCTCCATTCGAGCGGCATATGTTTGGGTTCAGCGACCAACAACCAAGCCGAATACACCACCATCATTGGCCTCCTGGCCGATGCCCAACATCATAGTATTCATCACCTTAGTGTCTTTCTCGACTCTCAACTAGTCGTTCTGCAGCTCAATAATGTGTACCGCGTACGCGATCCTTGCCTCTTTTGCAAATACCTGCAGTTTAGACTTTTATCTCGACATTTTGATTCCATCACATTTACACATATTCCAATACAATTGAATCAAATTACAGATAACCTAGCTAATATTTTGTTAGACTGGCATATCTCACATCAAGCTACCACTACACATACATAAACATATCAACAACCTGTCATAGCATATATAGATTAGACATCATCAATACATTAACAAAACACATGTAAACACCACATAGATCTCAAAATGTATACTCATGTATATATCGAAAGGTCCACAGTGCCATCCAAATGTTTACATACACACATACAAATATCTGCAGGCCAATGAAGCACCTCGGTACAAAATGGGCTCACCAGCCTATATACAAAAAATACATCAATACATAGAGCACCACTCAAGGAGTCTCTAGAGCACCACTTCCTGCCCCTCCCTTAGGCGATGGCGGCCCACCACCGCCTGCCCCTCCCTCAGGCGGTGGTTTCCCACCCCCTACTAGTCCCTCATGCCCCGACGGTAGTCGTCCGGTCATCGCAACACCAACTACTGCTGCCCATCGTACTACGGCCCGCCATGGCGATAGAATATCCACACACTGCTCCAGGATACCCTCATCCTGGATGCGCGACCACATGCCCTTAGGTACGTCCTGTAACACTACCTCCAGGCGACGACATATGTCCTCAAAATCTACTCCGGTAGCCGCCGGAGGAGCATGTGATGGCCCAGCACTAGGGTCATCAAACCGGCATCTCCTCGCTGCCCTCTCCAGATCAACGGGTCGTGCCATGGCATCCTCACGCCAACGTCTCTCTCCCCACGGAAATCTCTTAGGCTCCTGATGAGCCGACGCTCTTTGCAACTCCACCTCGCGCCCACGAGGTGCCACATCTTCACATACAAACAAGCAACATATAGTATCAACATCTATATCATATACATATGTCATGCTATCTCAAAACAAAAAGAACATATATATCAACATCATCAACATACCTCGATGATCAAACACCTCCCCTAGATGTAGCACCATGCCCAGATCCTCCCGAAATTCAACCTCGGCATAGGGGTACCGCAATATCACCTGCGACATCTGCCGCCATACCTGTGCCGCCTCAGCAGTAAAGAAGTGGCCACCCTCGCCACCACCATGGTGAAGCAAAACATTCGACCAATGCCTTAGTCACGACTCTCACACCCCAGGCGCACCCAATAAAATCCTAGGGCACAACATCGACACCCTCTCCAGAAACCAGGCCACCAGGATGGACCCGAAGGAAAACTCTCCAATATCCATGGACCGATAGTGTTCCAGTTGCCCTACCATCCTGGCATGCAGCGTAAGCCCCCAGGCAAAGTGCTCATCGTCGAACACTCTCTCCATCACCATAAGCTAGCCACCACTGATCCGCTGTGTCGCCAGAGACCCATAATCTCTCACAATCATCGCTACTATACATCGATGCGCTAGGGCATCCATCGCCCCAATTCTCACAACAGTGTTGGACATAAAGTTTGGCCCTTAACAATATCTCTGGCCAACCTTTGCTAACGGCATATCCCTTGGTAACACCGGCTCCACCGGTAGGAGTGTTTCTCGAAACGGGAGCCCAGTCAAAAAATATACATCCTCCACCATAGTGAAGGCAATCTGCTCTCCCCACACTATGAAGCAATGTAGGTCCGGACTCCACATCCAGATAAGAAACTACAGGAGATACTCCTACACTCGTATCAATGGGCACTCAAAGAACCTCAGCAGACCACAAGCTGCCAAAGTCGCACGTACACCTAGCTCCTCAATAGCCATGGTGTCTTACAGCTGGGACCAATCCCACTCTCACCAACCAATCGACATCGTGGACAAAGCTCACCTGCAACCACATAAAAAAGTCCTAATTCAACCACATGGACCATCAACAACATCAAAAAAAAAAAAAAGATAAGTTTTACACCGATCAACCTTGCCTCAAAGGCACGACTGTTTAACCCACAGGTGCACACACGTACACGCCTGTTCACTCCACAGGCATGTACCTATGCGTGCATATTCACTACATAGGCGTGCTCTCAAGCGTGCCTGTCCATCCTTCCGACGCTCATACGTGCGCGCCTGTTCAATTTACAGGCATGCTCTAAAGCGCGCCTGTCCAAAGAACAGTCGCGCACACATGCACAGTTGTGTAGCCGACAGGTGCGCATATAGTGCATGCCCTTTACCCTCTTACCAATGCCCCCATACTCCTCTATCTGGTGGTTAGGTGTGCATGTGTGCGCGCCTACTACCAGATCGCCCGTGCACATGGGGCCCACACTCATAAAAACTCTCTGTACTGTCCTCCGTATAGCCCCTGCCCAAAAAATGGAACCCTAATTCTATGCAGGATGATCAAACCACTAACCTGAATCTCGTTGGTCCTCGATCGGATGCCTCATCCTCCCTGAATCTCCAAATTTCCTCTGAATACTTCTTGCCAGTCACTATAGAAGCAAGTACAAATGAGGTGGCAATGTGGACCCTACAGCTATATATAGGCATTTTTTCCAAACTTCCACTCACCATTCCGGGAGCTCTAGGTGTCCATTTATCAATCCATCTTTAGCCACTGGATCAGTATCTCGTCATCTACATCACGACAGTCCCTAGGCCTCTTTTCATCCTGAGCCCCCAGGACGCCATTTTTCATACCCTGATCAGGTACGCATGCACATATTTACAATTATCAAATACATGCTCATATATTCGATTCTCTTCAAATATTGTTCACGTCGGGTATTTTGTTTTCATGTGTGCAAGTACTTGGTCATCATACATCAACACAACCCCTTTAGGTATATACTCATCACTGACATGTAGTCATTCCCTCTGAATCTCACTTACATTTCCAATCACACCCTCTGACATCTGGCTCTAGGATCCCCATTTTTGGCTCTGCAGTACCAACACCTCCATTTGCATCTTCGGTACTGTCACTCGGTAGCACTCTTACCCACATGAGTTGTCCCATTCATAGCACCCTTTTGCGCTTTTGACACTCATGCTATTTTTCAAAACACTTTAGGGATGGGAGTCCCGATAGTCTTACATCATGTCATGAATCAGCCACATACTCCTCCTCATTTTTCTCACTCTCCCAACGGACTCCCAGATTATCTCTTCACGGTTCTATTTTTGGACTGCACCTCTGCAGTAGCATGAACCCTCCATTTCATCCACAATTTGTTTTCCCATATGCAAATTTCCCTTCATTTCACCTACCTCATACCGAAACCCACCCATGGGGCCCCCACCCTCCATCAGTTCTCCGAGAAAATTATGCCCTACCCGGGCCAACCATGTCACACTGGGGCGCCCGTTTCTGTATTTTTACACTTCTCACAAATTATTCTTTATTTATTGTACAAACGCCTTTGTTTCTAGCAGTTACATTCCTTTTTGTCATCACCTTTGGCGACCTTCTTCCCTTTTTGGCCAAATGCAACCCATGTCACCCTTGGTTGAGGCACTACTTATCATCCACCCTTGACGACATCGTCCATATATTTAGAGAACCCCATAGGCCACTTACCTCTACTCTTTGAATTTGTTCACCTTGTCCTGCCTCTGGCACAACTTATCCCCTGTCTTGTTGTCCTCCTGACACTCTACCTCGTTGAACGGTTGCGACCACTTTTATCTCAAACATCCTCCAACCAAGGGTAGTCTTGAGTCTTCCTACATCTTGACTTTGTCCATGTACCTCCTCCACTTCCTCACCTCACCTAGTAGATTTCACGAAGCCATTTGATTTTGGGAGTCGCGTCCCCCTTTTTGTCGACATCAACACAGTTTTCCATAAGGGCGATAGTATCTTGATTCTCATTACCCATCCAATGAGATATCTCAGACGACATAGGGAGAAACACAATTGCTCCCTGTTGTCTTTGAACCCCATAAAATTCAACGTCAACACTTTCTCATGTTACGGTGGGTCTTACTTTGCGACTATTGCAGTTAGTTCTTTTACTTGCCGAAGACCTCTGAACTTGGCTGGGCTATCAATGCCCACAGAATCCGTGATACTTCTTACAACTATCACTGCCTACTATTCAGAGTATGTTTATCCATAGAATTGTATTATTCCTTTATCATGAACGCCCTCGAGGGAATTGCAGTTGTCTACATCAACACTTCATTCCTCTTTGTGAGTTACATGACACGAGCATGGGGCATGCCCGCCTCGTTTGTACACAATTTGTTTTTTTCACCCACCTCATGGAAGGTTGGGTTCTACCGATTATTTTTTTCCTCCAACAGATCGCTCTAGACGATCCCACTATTTCTCTCTCTTACAAAAACACTCTCAGTAGAAGAAACATTGATGGATTTCGACTATACGTATGCTCCTAACCTCATCCATCAGGGGGCATCTATTATCACTGAAATTTCATCCGCAAATGGTTACAAGAATTCAGCATAGTCAAACAGTTATGAAGTCACCCATGGACCTGAATTAACACAAAAGCATTCATAAAGGGTCAAAAACTATGCAAAATAGTGAAAAATTGAAGGGTGCTATGAAGACATTGTGCATGTGCACATGCGCGAAACATAAACACCAGATTCGCGCACATGTGCACGATGCACGACTGTTATCGAAAAATGTTGCGCATCTGAGAAATGATGCATTTATGAGAGTGGTCGGCCTCCCACCCACTTCTGGTTCAGCTCCCAATCTGATTTGACACTCAAATCTGGACTGGATTCGACTGGATGTTTGGTCAAATACCTAGAAATGCCCTGATTAGCCTCTTTACACACTACAAACTAGTTGAACAATAGCTCAAAGGAATGTTATAAAAAGGCCATGGATACACTTCATTTTTCAAGGAATTCAAAGCAAAGTTATGCTGTCATTATTCTCTCGACAACTCTTCTATCCTTTCCAAGAGTATACTTGCATCATTGCATTGGGAAATCCATCTCACCCCTTGAGTGGATTAACAAAGAATTCTTTCACCATTTTCATTTTCATTTTCAAAGTTGTAAGAAGAGCTTACCTGTGGGGGTCCAAGAGCCCTCCCTTGGAGGAATAAGGGACTCATAGTCCCCTTGCTTCTCAGTGTTTTCTTTCACTAATATCAGCCTTATCATTGGTGACATGGGTCTCATTGTTCTTTTTGTCTCTATGTCCCTATGCTTATAACTTTAGTTGTTGTTTTATTTCTTAGTTTAATTCTTAGTTGTTGTTTTATATTTCTTTTTCTAACCCTTTTCCTTGTAGCTGTCGTGCTCAGCAAACCTAACTGAGCTTGCAAGCACCTCTATTTTTCTCACTAAGGTGACGAAAGAGGCACAACACGTGTTCAATTCACTAGAGTGTTGTCCGTCCAGATAACTTTCGGCGTTCACCAGTTGTAACACCAGCCACTTTGCAGCTGTGCTAGTATCCGTTCAAGTTATTTATCTTGATTGTAAGTTTTTTTCACTTCTTCTGGGTTTACTGGAGCGACGATTTTTAGGTGTTTTTATTACATTTGCATTTAGTGGAGCTTTTTAACTATCAGTTCAGGTTATTTATCTTGATTGTGCAATCGGGTTCTCTACCGTAGATTGTGAGAGTTTAGTGCAGCTTTTTACTTCCCATCGTGTTCTTTACCGTGATTGTGCCATCAGGTTGTTTTTCACTAGGTAGGGTTGGATGAAACAATTCTGTTAGGATGACCTGACCATTTTTTAGGTTTATTTTTACTGCTGATGGGTTTAATGGAGCAACGACTTTTAGGTATTTTTTTTAATTGAATGTGCATTTACTGGAGTTCTTTCCAACTGTCGATCAAGTTTTTTGAGATATTTGGAACGTTTTCGATTCCAATTTTCCTTTTCCATTCTTATACTTATATTCCTAGTCATATCAATCGATGAATGTGCGTTTATTGGAGCTCTTTCCAACTGTCGTTCAAGTTTTTTTTGAGATAGTTGAAACGTTTCAATTTATGGAAATGTAAAATCTAAGATAAATAAATAGAGAAGGTGCGATACATTTGTAGAATATGAGCCTTCAATAATGTACCAAATTTGTTGACTCAGTCTCAGCTTCGTTTTCAATGTTTGTGTAATGAATATCTTGATTTATTTGATTGACATGGTTGTTTGGCAATCCTTTTGGATTATGCGTGAGTGTGAGTGTTGACGTATGAATATGAATAGTTTTGGTAAAAATTTTATTTATGTAATGTGTAATTTGTTCTGCACTACGAAAAACATCGCACATGCACAAAATCGAGGAAGAAACGAAAAAAATAAAAGATCACACTTCTCGCCACCCACTGCCGATACCAATGAATTTTAGACATTTACCTCTGTAATTCGAAAATTTGTATATATAACATATACATATATATATAAATTTTTATATTTTTATCTTATAAATATATATATATATATATATATATATATATATATATATATATATATATATATATATATATATATATATATATATATATATATATATTGTTTCTAATAATTTATTATTTAATTTAAAAATAATAATAAATAGTTTAATCATACATTTTTCAATGTATATATTATAATAATCATATAATAAATTAATAATAGGTTAATTACTTCCAACAGTGTATATTTTTTGAAAATTATACAAATAATAGGACATGTCATTCTGAGTTATGATTGGAGGCAAGATGTCATGGCCTATAGGCGTTCATCAGCTATAAGTTAAGTGGTTGAGTTAGTTTACTACATTCTAGTTTTTGGTTGTCTCTAATGATAGAAACATATTTTTTGAAAACTATGTATACAATATATATCTACTAGCACAGCCGTAAAGTGGCTGGTGTTGCAGTTGGTGAATGTCGAAAGTTATCTGGACGGACAACACTCTGGTGAATTGAAACGCACAGACAACTGAAAAGCACATAGAGCTGAGGAAATCCAAAAGTTAATCTTAAATGTGGTAATTCCAAAGGTTAATCACTTAAACTTGGCAATCATATGGTGGTATAGTAATTTCTTAATATGATTAGGTAAATGTTAAAAATTAAACACGTTAACCGATGCATTAAAAAATACAAGGAAGTTATGAAGAGTAAATCACATTCATTGATTTGGGAGGACGACTAAGAATATTCCAACATTTTCAATTGTTAGCCATTAGATTATAATTTTAGATTAAAAGGTGATTAATTGTGCCCATCTCCAATAAATATACGCCTTTCGGCGTAAAAAACATATACTTCATTAAACCTCTCAATATTCAATATGGACAAATCTTTTCAAAAATCAAACAAATTTTGAAATTGACATCAAGGGATTTGTAAAAAATCAATGAAGTTCAAGATTGAATGATCTGTTTCAAAAATCAAACTAATTTTTAGATTGGCATCGAGGGCTTTGGAAAAATCAATGAAGAACTTGAGGGATCCGTTTCAGACGTCAAACAAATTCAAATTTTTAGTTTTTAAACCAAAACACCCCTAACATTGACTTCATCTTCGGGAATGTATACCTATAATTTAATTTCGTTTGAACACTTTAAGAGCTAAGAACGATTTGGATAAATCAGTTGGAAACAATTTTATTTCGTTTTAGAAACAAAGTTAAATCCATTTTGGCTATATATTAAATATGATAATAATGATCTATTTTTTTTCCTTTTTTATGGGATAAGGGACCTTCTCTCCGCAACGATTTTATTGTTAAAGTCTACAGAGGTATACATACCCTATCCATCTAGATTTGATCATGTCACCTCGAAAAAGGAAACACATGTTCTTAATTATTAGGTTTTCTAGCGTTGTATAATTTCACATTAATGACCTCCAAAAGATGATATATGACCACATGTACCATGTGAGTAAGAATAGATAGAACTTCGCATTAGTGTGTAACGACCCGTGTCGTTATGACTACATGCGACACAACACAAAATCAGTTTTTTTTTTTTTCTTCTTAAAGAACAAAGACATCAACGAAAACAGTTAAACAACAAAACTTGACGACGAACACAACACACGCAGATCAGGCAACATACAACATCAAATGCAACTGGAAGAAACATGCAATAATCAATAGATAGATAAAAATGACTACTCGCACAACACAAGCAAGACAATGCCTACAAGATAAAGGTCAACATCAACAAACCCGACACAACGAATTCAAAGACCAATAACTAGGAACCTCTACGATGCACAAAACCAATTACCAACATCAATTAAAATGAACAATACGCCCACATTGGGAAGCACAAGAATCCTTCCAATTTATCATTCACATCTATCCATTAGGTCGCGCAATGATCCCCTCATCAAGAATCATGCCATCACAAGGCGATAGGTGTGAGAGTAACCCTTGCGCAACATAACATATCTAGACCAATAACCAAAGAAAAATCCAACTCGCTAGGAGACCAAAATAACTGACAAAAATAAATGAAGACTATACCCAAGCACCCAAGAAACAAGTAGACAAGACACAAGGTGACATCACTCAAATTAAATTGCGCAACTAACCGAAGGATTTCTTGTTTCCTACAAGGCAACATGTGTGGTGAAACAACTATGACCAACCACCATTAACAATTCGACTTAAGGCACAAGGCGCATAGTAACCAATCCATTGTTAAACTATTAATCGTTTAGATAATAAAACCATTAATCCCTCAACCATTAATCTTGTACAAGCTCCTATTAATTCAACATTTATAACTCTGTCTAACAAATGATAATCCTATTATGTTTAATAAAAATCAAATAAATGTTAAAACGTTTATATCATTTAATATTAATAAAAATTATTATTTTCTCTCCATAACAATCTACTTTTATTTTCTTCAAAGTTCATTTCACTTTAAAGGATATGTTAGTTAATGTACCTACTTAGACATGTATGTTAATGTAATTAAGTGTATTTTAAATTTGATTAAAAGTTCAATTATGAAGAAAAGTTTATGTGAAGTTGTTCGCCTTTGATAAAACAATATTATTTCATATAAACTAAACATTGCAACATTGAAACTAGAAACCCAACATACTGGTTGTAGAAGGGTTTACCTTTTTCAGTGCACATGTCACTTAATCCTAGTAATATGCCTATCTTTTGTAGAACACAATTTGACTAGAAAGAGGCACTCAAAATTCAATGGAAATTTCATGTAAACAACATCAACCATTTGACATGCAACTTCATGATGATAATAATGATATCAAACTTCATATTAAAATGTGATTTAAGAGATCATTGTCTTTGGTTTGATTGTCTCTCAAATTTTAACCAAAATCTATAGAAAGGTTTGATACTGGTTTAATTGTAATCCAACATTTATGTTTATTTGTGATTTTTTTAGATTGATAATTGTTTAATTGTTTAATATTGCTATCGTCCAATATATGATATTATTGTCTATTAATAAATGATACTGTGTCTATTTGAAAATCGTTGACAAGCCATCCAAATTACTATTTAAGAATAAGGTAAAGGGATATCTAGAATTGCTATGCATTCTAAATATATGTTGTCTATATATATGTTGTTTAAATAAACGTTGTCTAGCATTGATACGTTGTCTAGCATTTAAAAGGAAACATTGTCTAGAATTTAAAAGGAAACATTGTCTAGCAATTATAAATCGCTACCCATTACTCAGGGATTAATCAAAGTTTAAACAATTAAATCACTACCAGACTTAAACAATACCAGACTTAAATCGCTACCAGACTTAAACAATACTAAATAGTTGCAATATTAAACAATATTAAATTGTTGGGTAATATGAGATCAGAGTGTATCAAATGCCAAGAAAAATTGTTGTGCAATATGATATTGTAGTGTGTCAAACGCCAAGAAAAATCATTGTGTAATGTGATATTGGAGTGTATCAAATGCCAAGCAAAATCAATGTGTATTAACCATAAGGATCCAAAACTAAGGAATAGTAAAATACAAACTAGAATGTTGCGTAAAAACTTGTGGAAGGCTTTGTAAAATGCCAAGCAAAACATGGTTTGAAAGTTGTCTATAAAAAGAGAATCACAGAGTAAAATTTTGGGGAGGAAGAAAATATTTGCATAAAAGAAAACGTAGATATCATAGGTTAATCATTCAAAAACGAATCAATCAAAATGTAGAGATACTCATTCACAAGAAGGCACAATGACTAATCATTCACCAATGAATCAATCAATGCATAGAAACAATGATGGTGGACTGGAGAGAATAAACGTCCATGAGAGAAATCCTTGTTGAGAAGAGGATGATCTTACAGTTATTATCCATGCACAGTAAAGCAGGGCATTTGAATCTAAGTATTTAAACACCGGAGTGATGACTGTCAATTTGGCTCCTGGCCGACTGTTGAGGCACAGACTAATAACTTAAAGGATCATGGAACAAAGGATAAAAACACTATCTGCATCGAGATCTTCTCCGTGAATAATAAAATAATGAAAATAAAGCGCAATCAAAAAATAAAGAAAACACAAGCAGGAGATACAAGAACACAGACAAGGTTTTGAGTCTAGGGATCATTCTGGCACGCGCAAAGAGACAATAACTCATAAATAAAGGATACAATGGATAGCAAGGGTCTTTATTGAATAAATCAAGCTATAAGGGGATTACAGGTACCATAGGAAGTCATGTACAAGAAGGCTCATGGAAATGAAATCTTTAATCGAGTACAAAGAAATAAACATGTGTAAATTAAATTTCATTGCAAGTAACAAATTTAACAGGCGTACCTTAGCCAAATGAGAATGCTCTGAGGTCGTTGTCCCATGCACGCTCCATCCAGCTCCCGCTTGCCAACCGATGTGACCTCATCGGTACCTCCCAGCCAACACTAGGGGTACTCTTCCTCCCCCTGATCCCCTCGAGTCGTAAAGGGACCATGCAAACAATACCAGAGAATGGTAGCACCCATCTCGCCTCACAAGGTCAAGCTACCACTCGTTACCTGAGATGGGTATCCCAACTCCCACAAGATAAAGTACAGTCAAGATAAAATTTCAGCAGTGTAACGTTACACAAATATATGAGATCCATACTCCTCCTCCTCCATCCTTTTTATAGACTTTTCAAGTAATTAGTTTCCCAATTTCTCATTAAATTGATTTTTCATTTAATTAATTTTGAAAAAACTCCCCCGTATACATGTCGCCCGATCCGCTAGTTGCACCAGAAAGTTAATTTTATTAATTAATTAATTATTCTTGTTTCCCTAATCCAACTAAGAGAATTCCTAAAAACATTCCTCGGTGTCCCAAAATTCCCTTACACTTCTTAAATGACTTATGTCTTACTTAATTCCTAGTTGAGTTCATAATTAGAAAGTTCCAAAGGCAAGATTCCTTACTAAGTTAGACATTCAAATTTTTCTTTACGTTTCCCTTTTTATTTAAGTTTCCTATTTCTTTTAAGTGACCCCCTTTTTGTTTTTTAACTAAAAATCAATTTAGAAAGTGTAGATAAAACAACCATTTACCCTTTTTCCTTTTTAATTAAAAATTAATTTAGCAAGTGTAGATAAAAACAACCATTTACTCTCTTTTCTTTTTAACTAAAAATTAAAATTAGCAAATGTAGATAAAAACAACCATTACCCCTTTTTAAAAATTCAATCCTCCATTATAATTTTTTATTTAATAAAGAAGTTTGAATTTCTTACCCCCCTTCTTGTTACATGTTTATTTATTATTATTTTTTTGACCACTTGTTCTACTTAGACCTAGGTTTTAATTTCACTAGGTTGGGTGACATTTTTTTATTAGGAAACATTGTTTTTAAACCTTACTTATCACATCATTCATTTTAAGGTCATCTAGGTCCTAAGGAGGCATAGTTTTCCAGTCACTAGGTTTATTCACTTACAAGTTATAACCATGACGTTCCCTTTAGGATGCACTACGTGCTCCAAGGGTTCCACTCGCCTCTTTTTGTTTTCCTTGTGCGGTGTTCCCTTCAAGACACACTATGTGCTCCAAGGGTGCCACTCACCTCTTGAATGAATTTGGTAGATGTCAAACCCCTGGAGTCAATACTCCACCACGTGATCTTGTTGGAGACCAAGGGCCTCTAAGTAATAAGGTGCTTGCCTTATTGCAGGCACCTTAGAATCATCGTGGGTGAATGTCATAGTCTTCCCTCATGACATCGTGGGTCTTCTCGAACTAGGTAATCATTAACCTACAGTTCGAGCCACGCTGAGAGTGCTAGTAGGTTGTGGCAGGGCTGCTGCCACACCTCTCCCTCAATGTCTCTAGTTGTTGTGCGTGACCCCTCTACTCTAGATGTGAGTCTGGTCAGCAAGTTATCGTTAGCTTGCATCCATCAACGAATCATGTCAGCAATAATAATCAATCATCATAACATCTAATCATATGTACATATGTCACATCAACAACATTCAAACCCAACAATCCACTCACTAACTTGATCTCGAGTCCAGGGTGTTTCATCGATTCCTCTGCATCCTCGAGTTCCAAAGTCCTGCACACTTAGGAGAACCCAGTCAATAGCACTTGTCTAGGTAAATACAACCAAATAACATATCATCAAATCCATAATATCTCATAATCATAATCAAAATGACCAATAGATATAATAACCCGGATCACTTACAAGCAAGTGTCCTCAAAGAATAATTTCTCTTAGTACATGCAAGAGAGGGGTGTTACATACACCCGTATCTTGGTTTAAACTTCATCCCAAACTTTCAGAATATATAAGTGCCAAGATAAAGTGTATCACAGTATCATAATTCTATCTATCAAACAAAAATGGAAACTGTTGGTGCATATCATATGCGTCCTTTTAGGTCGCAGAGTGTAGACTATAGTTGTCCCACTGGAGCTTGACCTGATCTATTGTTCGAAATCATAGTTGTCGAATGCAATGCTCCATAATGCATATTGGCTTTGCTGTGAGCACACCCTCATCAAATACCTGCAAAGAACTCATGTCAATAACATGTGTAGGATCACTAATATAATGTCTCAAAACAGATACGTGAAAAACATCATGCATACACCTCAAAGAATCAGGCAAGGCTATTTGATAGGCCACAGGCCCCTTATTTTCCACAATCTTGAAAGGTTCCACGAACCTAGGAGAGAGTTTATCACCCTTTACAAACTTGTTCAAACTCTTATGCACTTTCACCTGCAAGAAAAATCGATTTCCAAATTTGTAACTACGGTCGACACGATTCGCATCGACATAACTCTTCTGCCAATCATGTGGTTCCTTGACCCTTTGTATTGTTTTTTTCATTTGATCTTCCATTTCTTGGAACGCTTCTAGTCCCACCAGGACCCTATCGTCAAGCCTATCCCAACTCAAAGGTGTCTGACAGGGCTGCCCATAAAGAAACTCGAAAGGCGCCATATTAATGGTGCTTTGATAATTGTTGTTGTACACAAACTCTACCAGTGGAAAGAACTCTTCCCAATGATTTTCTTAGTCCATAACGTACATATGCAACATATCCTCCAAGATTTAGTTTGCTCGTTCAATCTTCCCGTCTATCTCCGGGTGATACATGGTAGTAAAGTTAAGTTGGGTTCCCAAGGTCTCTTGGAAACTAGTCCAAAATCATCCTGTAAACACCAATCCTCAATCGGATATAATCCTCTTAGGAATGCCATGTAGCCTCACAATATCACTGATGAAAACTATATCTATGTTAGGTTCCTGATACGTCGTATGCATAGGAATAAAATGAGCACTCTTTTTCTAAGTTTCGACTACCACAAAAATCAAGTTGTGTCTCCTTGCCGTCAATGGAAATCCAACAATGAAATCCATCGAAATGACCTCCCATTTCGATTATGGAATGGCGTGTGGTTGTAGTAATCCTGAAGGATGTCTATGTTTAGTCTTCACCTGTTGACATTCTAGACATCTTGCCACGTAGTTGACTATGTCTACCTTCATTCCTTTCCATAAGAATAAGGGTTTAAGGTCTGCTCTCATCTTCATGACTCCAAGATGAGCCATATACACTTATCTATGAGTCTCGTTTAGGATAAAACTACTCAACTCTTCATTGGGAGGCACGTAAATTTGATTTTTAAATCTCAATAATCCTTCGTCGTCCAACGTAAATCCTTCAAATCTTGGTACCATAAATGTGTTTTGTCCGATAAAATCCTTGGCCTCCTTGTACCAGTCATCGTCACGCTGTAAAGTTGGAATATTTTCACATAGATTCTTCTGAAGAGGAATCACCGAAAATATGCATGGTCTCCGACTTAATGCATCGGCCACTCTGTTCATTGTAACTTTTATGTAGATACTCTTGAAATCGTACTCATTAAGAAATTTCGACAAACGTTGTTGTCACGCATTCAAGTCGCTTTGCGTAAAGATGTGTTGTAGTCCACAGTGGTCCATTTTTAGTTTGAATTTCCATCCAATAAGGTAGTGTCTCCAAACTCTCAAGGCATATACAATGGCTAACAACTCCAAATCATGTGTTGCATAGTTCTCCCCATGCCTTCTCAACTTTCTCGATATGTAAGGGATCACTCGACCGTCTTGCATCAATACTCTGCCTAAGCCTTCCTTGGATGCGTTAGTGCATACCAATAAGTTCGCATCCATGTCTAGGACCTTTAGTATCGATGTTGTTTTCAAAATCTCCTTGAGCCTCCAAAATGCTTCCAGGCATTTCTTAGTCCAAACAAAGTTCTTGTTCTTCTTCTGCAATTATGTGATCGAATTTTCTATCTTCGAAAAACCCTCGATGAACCGTCGATAATATCCCACTAAACCCATGAAGCTACATAGTTCAGGGACATTCGTCAGTGTAGGAAATTCCATAATAGCCTCTACCTTTGTTGGATCCAAAACCATACCTTCACTGGAGATGAAATGCCCTAAGTAGTGAATCTTTGATTGATAAAACAAGCATTTAAACAATTTCCCATACAATTTGTTCTCTCGCAGACATTGTAGTACCAAGAGAAAGTGCTTGTCATGCTCCTCCATCGTCCGAGAGTAAATCAAAATTTCATCAATGAATACTTGGATGAAGTTTTCCAAGTACTCGCGGAACACCTCGTTCATCAAACTCATAAATAACCTAGGGGCGTTTGTCAGTACAAAAGGTAAAACAATAACCTCGTAATGTCCAAACCTCATCTTAAAGGCAATCTTAGGGACGTCATCCTCCTTGAGCTGTAACTGGTGATACCCTGATATCAAGTCGATATTTGAAAACATTTTCATGCCTTTCATATGATCAAATAGATCATCAATCCTTGGAAGGGATATTGATTCTTGATCGTTGCCTTGTTTAATTGACGATAGTCAATGCAGAGCCTCCATGACCCATCCTTATTCCATATGAAGATAATAGGTTCACCCCACGATGACACACTTGGACATATAAGTCCTAGGTCCATCATCTCCATCAATTTCATTTTCAACTCCTGTAACTCTGGGGTCGACATATGATAAGGAATTCTTGTTATCGATTCAGTCCCCAGTTTTAGGTCTATGGTAAATTCCAAATCACTCTTCGACAACATCCCAAGTAACTCATCGAGGAAGACGCCTGCAAGCTCTCTCACCACCGGAAGGTGTTCTAGACCTTTCATTACTCCCTTCTCATTCAATGAAAGAATCACATAAATCTTACGTCCCTTGCACATGCTCTTCCGTAGCTGCAAGGAAGAGATGAACCTCATGAAAACTCCCTGGTTCCGACCTACAATCACGTTTCTTTGTACCTCATCATCGAACAAACTTAACCATTTCGTGTTATAGTTGAGTATTGCCTCATGCGATTCTGACCAGTCCATACCGATTACGATGTCATAAGATCCTAAGATTGTGACGTACAGGTTAGCCTGAGTGACACTCTCCCAGGTTAAGGCTACAACCCGTAACCTTCCCACCAAAGCTAAACTCATCCTGTTTGACTGCCTTTACCTTAATTCTTTCTAGAGATGCCCCATAAATGAAACTCTTTGTATCACTTGGATCTATCAAAATACTAAGGGTCTGGTAAGTGACGGTACCTAATGTTTTGAGCATAGCTGACTGGTGCTCTGCCTGGCAGTTATTCACCACTACATGAATCTGATGGGCCTTGCCAAAATATTCCATGGTATTGGGTCCGACTGATCCAGATTATCTAGTCCTCTCCTCTGGGCACTCACGTTGGTAATGTGGCTCCTCACATGTCCAACACCCTTTCTTCGGTCCAGTACTCATGGTACCCGAAGTAGAATATGACAGCCCGTTGGCCTGGAACCTTGGTATGTTTTGGTGAATAGGCCTAAACTGTTGTTGTTGTGGTCGACGTTGTTGCTTATGTTGTGGTCCTCGGTAAGGATTTCTTTGCTGAGGCATTGGTCACCAAGGTGTAGTGAAAGTGAATCCTCTATAGAATCCATGATATCCTTGTGAATGTCTAGTTGGTGTCTGATATTGCGATGCACCATATGACACCTAGCCTGTTGGTCTTGCTGGAGTCATGGTCTGACCCCCGTTGATAAGCTCCTCCTCTGTTTTGAGGGCCTTCTGGACAACATGATGCAGGAGGATCGTTGGCAAGAATGCAGAACAAGACCCATCATCGTTAAGGAGTTTGTACAGGAGCCAACACCGACAGTTGCAACAGATATTTGAAATTTTCCTTAACTCAACGCCATAATTTATGTTTTGAGGCACGCTTGATCCTAGAGACAAAATTACCCTTTGAGGCACGTTTAGATAATCGTGAGTGGAGTGGGAGTTTCCATTATGACTTTGAAATGTGATCGATCCATAATAACGTAGGTTAGTCTTAGAGTAGAAACGTAGTTAAGGGGGAAACCCTAAAATCCCTATGATATGTAGAGATTTTGTACGCCCAAATGAGGTTGGTTACAGGGTAGATGTTAGCTGCAAGTTAGCAGGAAATTAGAGTGTCAGTTGTTTTTTATTTCAGTTGTAGTCATTTTTCACTAATGAATAGAACATAGGAAAATTGATCCAATGTGTGTCATGGATAATGTCTGCAATTCATTGTAGTTATGATTTCATGAGTGAACGAATGGTTTCCATTATGAGTGAATGGAACTATGAATGATAAGATAAGTTTCAATTTATTCTCTTCTGTTGAGTAGTGCAAGGTGTGCACACACAACGCAAGGAGTGCATTAATGGGATCTATTTCAATTCCAAAGCTCAGAAGAGATAATTCATAACTTCCTATTTGCAAGGAGTGCAAAGAGACTGGTGCAAGGAGCGCGTAGTCATCCGCAAGAACCCAAGACCTTGCGTAAATACCTATTGCAAGGAGTGCACAGATCCGAGATTCAACTAAGTGTCAAAGGGACTCCATAAGAAGTCAAAGAACTAGAAGAGGAGAATGCTAGGAGGGTGAGAGGAATTTCTCTTCGAGAAATCCCAAGGATTTGAGTTATCAAAATCCCTGATCGCAAGGAGTGCACGGGGAATCGAATTCTTCATAAGACCAAGCTCAAGAGGAATAATAATTTCCATAAGTGTTAAAGAGATCCAAATATCTGTCTCACCAAAGGAGAAAAGGTTTGAAACCTTTGGATGCCAAAAGATCTTCTAATTCTAAAGATAGCGTAAGAGTAAGGGGGAAAAGGTCTCATCCGTTCAATATGAACGTAAGAGAATCAAAATTTTCCATCGGGAGGGATGAGTGGTAAATGTTCAGCACTTCGTTGACTTGCACCTTGGATAAGTCAAAGGGAAGAACGATAAGGATTTACGAAGCCTGAATCCACGACTTGATCTGAGTCATTAGATCCAAGAGAGATATGAACCGTTGATTTTCCAGGAAGAGTTTCGGCATTTTGGGGATCAGGGAAATGGAGGGGGAAATAATTTTAGCCTCATGACATGCGAAATCCCGACGATATCTGAGCCATCATATTGTGGGGAAATCGGGACCGTTAGATTGGGGTTCTGAAATATCAGCATTTTGGGGATTGAAGGACCAGAGGTGATAAGTCTTTCGACTTCGCGAAACACAAAGTACCAAAATCATCATGACCATCATATCAGAGGAGAGATCTAGACCGTTGGCCCAGACTCATCTCAATTTCAGTCATCGTGAGAATGGAATGAAGGAACTCTGAAGTCGCGAAACATGAAACATCGATTTGATCATAGTCATTGATCAAAGGGAGATCTGGACCATAGATCTCATGTCATCATGATTTCGGCCATCAGTGAATGGAGGTAGTATCACTCCCAGAGTCGTGAACCGTGAAATCGTGACGTTCCTTTCACTAAAACATGTAGTTACCGCCAGTGGTCACAGAGGAGGGGAAGGGCTTAACATAGAGGATCTAGCACACATTTAGCATTGGGGTTTGAGCAACACTCAGGAGAGGAGCTGCGGGTTTCATACGACCTATGCATTTGGAGGAAGGACCTATGTAGGTGAGTTGGGGTCTAGAAGAGGCCTGAAGAGTCGATCTGACCCTATTTCTTGATCGATCCTAGATCGGAAGGTCACGCAGCCCTGAGGAGAAAGGTGGGTCTGAACCAAGTGGTATCAAAGCCAAAGTTTTGCTTGCAGACAACAGGAAAAGGAGAAGAGAAAAAAAGAACTCATAGTGTACTCTGTGTGTAACAGACAACCATCACATTGCTATCGAGGAGATGAGCAGAGCCACCTTTAGTCAATCGAGCTATATAAAGGGAGATGCATAAACTTCATGAAAGGTTAGAGGCAATGGAGGAAGCACAAAGACGATCACCTAACACTGGAGACATCAATGACACAGAGAGAGAAGAATCCATGGGAGACAATGTCGTTTAAGAAGCTGCAGGAGAGGATGTTGCCGAAGAACACTTGATGAGAGAAGTTCCTAGATTTGGAGGTAGAGCCAAGATAGAGGTTGAGATGTATGAAGGTAATATGGATGTTGAGGAGCTACTGGATTGGATAAGATCCATGGACATACACTTCAACTATGAAGATGTCGATGAAGAGAGAAAGGTGAAACAAGTTGTCACTAGACTAAAGGGACATGCAACACTGTGGTGGGATGAACTATAGGCTAAGAAGAGAAGCAAAGGAAAGCATAAGATAAATATTTGGGACAAAATGGTAGCCAAGATGAAGGTTAAATTCATGCCCAAGGATTATCATATTAATCTGTTAAGGAAGATGCAGAACCTGAGACAGAAAGGAATGACAGTTAAGGAGTACACAGAGGAGTTCTATAAGCTGAACATAAGAAATGGACAAGGAGAGAGAGACGAAGAAAATTTTTCTAGATATATAAATGGCTTGAGATATGAATGCCAATATGAACTCAGCATGATGTCAGTAAGGACAGTGGAGGACACTTATCAGTTTTCACTGAAAGCAGAGGAGAAGTTGGCTAGAAAACAAATTCAGTGAGGAAGAGGTAAAAGCTCAGTCCCAAGAAAAATCAAGGAGCTTAACTGTGACAGAACACATCAGTATAAGGACGAGGTTGAGAAACCACACACTCACTCGTAAAGAGGAGGAATTTCCCGAGAAAGACAGACTAGTGAAATAAATTCTTCCAGAGGAAGAGGAAGAAGAGGAGGAGGAGACATAAGATGCTATGCTTGTGGAAAGATAGGACACATGTCTTGGGAATTTACTGAGAATAAGAAGGAAGGAGGAGGAGAATATCACATTTCAGAAGCACATAGAAGAGATTTTGAAGCAAAAGGAGTATAGAATGAAGCATCCTTGATGTTGAGAAAAATTCTCTTAAAACCAGAGGCAGAAATTGCAAAGCCAGTGCAGAGAAACAATCTCTTCAGGACAACTTGCAAGACTAAGGACAAAGTATGCAAGGTGATCATTAGACAGTGGGAGCACTGAAAACATAGTATCCACATATATGGTAGATAAATTGGAGCTAAATACAACTGCACACCCAAAGCCATACAAGGTATGATGGTTTCAAAAAGGACACCAAGTAATGATTACTAAACAATGCCTGGTTGAAATGAAGATAGGAGGTTATAAAGATGAAATCCTACGTGATGTAATTTCCATGGATGTATGCCATATTTTGTTGGGAAGACCGTGGCATTTTGACATAAATGTCATTCATGTCATTCATGATGGGAGAATAAATACATATACATCTGAGAAGAATGGTAGAACACATATGTTGCTACCAATAGAGGAGAAGAAAGCGAAAGAAGAAGCCAACACAAGCATACTTCTCATGAGTGGGAAGGAACTCCTAAAAGAAGTCAAGGAAGAACAAGAGATGTAGTTCACTATGGTGAGGAAGCCCATAGTTATCCTTATGAGTACATTGATGGATGATTTGCCTGAAGAATTTCAGGAATTGCTGGATAATTTCACTGACATAGTGGTGGATGAGTTGCCTAACTCATTGCCACCTATCAGAAGTATTAGTCACCATATTGAATTGATACCAGGAGAAAGTATTCCAAACAAATCAACATACAGATTGACACCTTGAGAAAACGAGGAGGTGAAGAACCAAGTCTGGGAATTGTTAGACAAGGGTTTTGTCAGAGAAAGATCGAGTCCATGCATTGTACCAACAATGTTAAGTCCGAAGAAGGATGGAGGATGGAGAATGTGCACAGAATCGAGAGCCATTAACAAGATCACCATCAGGTATAGATTTCCTTTACCAAGAATGGGTGATTTAATGGACTTCTTGAGTGGAGCAAATTTGTTTTCCAAAATAGATTTGAAAAGTGGATATCACTAGATCAGGATGAGAGAAGGTGATGAGTGGAAAACAACCTTTAAGAAAAAAGAAGGTTTGTATGAGTGTCTTGTTATGCCATTTGGATTAACGAATGCCTTGAGTACTTTTATGAGGCTGATGAATGAAATACTAAAAGATTTCATTGGCAAGTTTGTGGTTGTGTATCTGGATGAAATACTAATATTTAGCATGACTAAAGAGGAGCATTTGAGGCACCTGGAATTAGTATTGAGTAGGCTACAATAGGTGAAGTTGTTGATCAATCTAAAGAAGTCCTCTTTTATGAAGACAAAGCTCATTTACTTGGGTTTTATGATCTCCTCAAATGAATTGAAGATGGATCCAGAGAAGGTGAAAGCGATTAGAGAATGGTCGTCACCAAGAAGCATGTTTGAGGTAAGGAGATTTCATGGATTAACAAGTTTCTATAGGAATTTCATTAGATACTTCAGTGGAATTTTTGTGCCAATGATGGATATAGTGAAGAAGAAGCACAAGTCCTTTAAATGGACATAGGAAGCCGAGAAAATATTCAATACACTGAAGGAGAAAATAACAGAGTGAGCAATTCTGGTCTTGCCGAATTTTGAAAAGACATTTTAGGTGAGATGTGATGAAAGTGGAGCTGCAATTGGAGCAGTCTTGAGTCAAGACAATAGGCATGTTGCATATTTCAGTGAGAAGATGAATGAGGCCAAGAGAAAATACTCCACATATGATAAGTAGTTCTATGCCATAATTCAAGCCTTGCAGAAATGGAGACATTATCTTGTCCCACAGGAATTTGTCTTATATAGCGATAAACAAGCCTTACAATTCATAACCAGGCAGGAAAAATTGAATCAGTGGCATGCAAAATGGGTTGAGTTTATGAATAATTTTACTTTTGTCATAAAACATATCACTGGGAATGCTAACAAAGTTGTTGATGCATTGAGTAGGAGATGCTTGATTCTGCAGGAATTCCAGGTGAAGACCTTGGGGTTTGAACACCTTAAGGACATGTATTGTAATGATACAGATTTCAAGGAAGCATATGAAGCATGTACAAACCATGTGCTAAGAGACAGAAGCCAGTGGACAGAGTACATGATCCAAGAGGGATTGTTGTTCAAGGGAAACAAGTTATGCATAACAAAATGTTCAATGAGGGATAACCTTTTGAAAGAAATGCATAATGGAGGATTGGTTGGACATTTCGGCCATGATAAAACATTTGCACAGTTGAGCAGTTCATACTATTGGCTAGGTCTAGGAACGAAAGTGATAAATTTTGTGAATACATGTAGAATTTGCCAACATGAAAAAGGGAAGAGACAAAACACTGGATTGTATCAACCATTGCCAATACTAGAAAGGCCTTGGGATGTAATAAGTATGGATTTTGTGTTGGGACTGCCAAGAATGCAAAGATAATTTGATTCCATATTTTTGGTGGTGGACAGGTTTTCAAAAATGTCACATTTCATCCCATGCCAGAAGACCAGTGATGCAACACATGTTGCAAATCCATTTTTTAAGGAAGTTGTGATACTTCACGGCCTACCCAGGAGCATTGTCTCGGATAGGGACACAAAATTTGTTGGTCAATTTTGGAGGACACTTTGGAAGAAGTTGGGGATAGATTTTTCCTTCATCTCAACTTGTCACTCTCAGACAGATGGGCAGATTGAGGTGGTAAACAGAAGTTTGGGAAATTTATTGAGGAGTCTGGTCACTAAGAACCATAATCAGTGGGATCAAATTATGCTGCAAGCGGAGTTTGCATACAATGACTCACCAAACAGAAGTACTATAAATATACCATTCAAAATATTGTATGGAATGCAACCCAGGGGATTATCTGAGTTGAGAGATTTGGAACAGAGTCAGATCAAGATCGTTGGAGCAGAAGATTTTGCTGCATAAATGGAGAAGATCCATAGCCATATCAGAGGACAGTTGCAGAATTCTAACCAGGAGTACAAGCACAGAGTGGATCAACACTGCAAATAAATTCGATTTGAAGTAGGAGATCAGGTTCTGAAACATATCAGAAAAGAAAGGTTCCCTGGAGGAACATACAACAAATTGAAGATGAAGAAGATAGGACCATGTAAGATCTTGAGGAAGTTTGATGCAAATTCCTATGAGATCGAGTTTCCATATGATGTTGGTATATCACCCATATTCAATGTTTCAGACCTGTACCCTTACATGAAATATGACACAGAGGGATCATATGATCGAGAGAAGATTCAGTGGGAGAAGTAGATGCCTATAACAGAGAAACTACAGATGGAGAAGATCATTGATCAAGGGATTGGCAAAAATACCAGAAGGAAGACATATTTTGAATATCTGGTCAAATGGAAGGGGCACCCAATAGAATATGCCAGTTGGGAAAATAAAGCTGCTATCAAGAATCACGGAAAGTTAGTGAAGGAGCTCATGGATAGGAGTCCATAAATTTTTGTCAAGGGGAGTATGATGTAGGAACATTATTGGAAAGCACACAAAGAAAGACCCATCATTGTCAAGGAATCTGTATAGGAGTCAACCTCGACAGTTGCAAAAGATATTTGAAATCCACCTTAACTCAGTGCCAAAATTTCTTTGAGGCACGCTTGAGCCTAGAGCCGAAATCACCCTTTGAGGCACGTTTAGATAATCGCAAGTGGAGAGGGAGTTTCCATTATGACTCTGGAATGCAACCGATCCAAGATAACGTAGGATGATCTTAGAGTAGACATGTAGTTAAGGGGGAAACCCTAAGATCCCTCTAATATATAAAGGTTTTGCACGCCCAAATGAGGCTGGTTGCAGGTAGATGTTAGTTGAAAGTTAGCAGGAAATTAGAGTTTCAGTTGTTGTTTTTCATTTTAGTTGTAGTCATTTTTCACCGATGAATAGAACAGAGGAAAATTGATCCAATGTGTGTCATGGATAATGTTTTCAATTATCTATAGTTATGATTTCATGAGTGAATGAATGCTTTCCATTATGAGTGAATGGAACTGTGAATGCTAAGATAAGTTTCAATTGTTTCTCTTTTGTTGAGTAGTGCAACGTTTGAAAACAGAACACAAGGAGTGCATTAACAGGATCTATTTTGATTTCGAAGATCAGAAGATATAACCCAAAACTTCCCTTTTGCAAGTTATGCAAAGAGACTGGTGCAAGGAGTGCATAGTCATCTGCAAGAACCCAAGACCTTGCGTAAATATCTAGTGCAAGGAGTGCACAAATCCGAGATTCAACTAAGTGTCGAAGGGACTCCATAAGAAGTCGAAGAGCCAGAAGAGGAGAATGCGAGGAGGGTGAGAGGAATTTTTCTTCGATAAATCCTAAGGATTTGAGTTATCAAAATACTTGAATGTAAGGAGTGCACGGGGAATCAAAGTCTTCATAAGACCAATCTCAGGAGGAATAACACTTTCCATAAGTGTTAAAGAGATCCAAATATAGATCTTTCCGAAGGAGCAAAGGTTTGAAACCTTTGGACGCCAAAATATCTTCTAACTCTAAAGATAGCATAAGAGTAAGGGGGAAAAGGTTTCATCCATTCGATCTGAACGTAAGAGAATCAGAATAGTCCATCAGGAGGGAAGCATGGTAAATGATCAACACTTCGCTAAGTTTCACCTTGGAGAATTCAAAGGGAAGAACGCTAAGGATTCACAAAGCCCGAATCCACGACTTGATCTAAGTCATTGGATCCAAGAGAGATCTGAACCATTGATTGTCAAGGAAGAGTTTTGGCATTTTAGGGATCGGGGAAATGGAGGTGAAAATACTTTCAGCCTCGTGAGACATGAAATCCTGATATACAAAATCTCGACGAGATCTCAGCCATCAGATTGTGGGGAAATCAGGACCGTCGGATTGGGGTTCTGAAATATTGACATTTCAGGGATCGAAGGATCAGAGGTGATAATTCTTTCAACTTCATGAAATGCGAAGTCTCAAAATCATCATGATCGTCATATTCGAGGAGAGATATGAGTCGTTGGCCCAAACTCATCGCAATTTCGGTCATCGTAAGAATGGAGGCAAGGAAATCCGAAGTCGCAAAATGTGAAACGTTGATTTGATCATAGTCATCGATCAAAGGAAGATCTGGACCATAGATCTCGTGTCATCATGATTTTGGCCATTGATGAATGGACGTAGCAGTGCTCCCAGAGTTGCGAACCGCAAAATCATGACACACCTTTCACTAAAATGTGTGGTCACTTACAGGGGTCATAGATGAGAGGAAGTGCTTAACAGAGGGGAGCTAGCACCCATTTAGCATTGGGGTTTGAGCAACATTGAGGAGAGGAGTCACGGGTCTCGTACGACCTGCACATTTGGAGGAAGGACCTGTGTAAGTGGGTTGGGGTCTAGCAGAGGCCTGAAGATTCGATCTGACTTAGTTTCTTGATCGATCCTATATCGGGAGGTCATGCAACCCTTAGGAGAGAAGGGGTGTTTGCACCATAACATCATGCAAGGTTTGAGGCATGAAAATCCTAACCTTTGCACGAATGTTGACATTAAGGCCAAACAAGAACCTAGTGATGTTAAGTTTCTTGGAATTCAGGTGCAGAGCATATCGAAGAAGCTCCATAAAATGGGCCTCATACTCAGGCACTGTACGACCGCCTTATCGCAAGGCATTTAACTCATTGAGATGATGCTCAATAAATTCCTCTAATAGATACCTCTCTCGGAACTGTTCCTCAAACAATTCCCGTGACACATATTCGATGGCCATGTTCAATTGTGGCATGAGCTTCTTCCACCATAGAAGAGTGCTCCCCTTCAGTTGAAATACTGCCATGTGGACCTTCATGTTGGCGATATATTCACAAAGTGCAAATCACATCGCCATAATCTACAACCATGCCTGGTTGACTACACCATCTGAGGCACCAAAGAACTTGGGAAATTTGACCTTCTCGAGTTTGTGGTGAATACTACCAGTACCGACTGGAGCACGTGGTGGACCCTCAGGGGGTGTCGGCACCCTACCCTCATCTCTATCCAAACGGTTTATCAGTGCCTCAGACATCTGCTGAAATGACCTCATCATCCCAACCACATCACCCACAACTATCTGTTGCTTCCTGACAACCTGTTCGTCTCCCTGGGGTTATACCTATTGGACACACCTACCACAGTTAGAGGGGGGGGGGTGAATGAGTGTGGGGCTCTTTTTCCCAAAACTTCCCTCTTGCACTAAAACTCATCAATTAGCATTCACCATTTATTAATTACTCATTACTGTCATTTATAACCAGTTAGATGTGAGCACATATTAGCAACATATATCAACAATATATCATCAACAAGTCATCATCACAATGAACACAAAGAACACAAAATGTATGTACAATTTTCTTTTAATTACGGACTACAATCCTTGGGTTTATCAACAACAACTGAATAGAGTACAACTCTACAAGAGCACCAGTTCTATATGCAAGACTCAACTTACATTCTCAGCACCAACTGAGATGAGGCAACAATCCTCAATAGATATCAATCTATCAACAGGTACGTGACCTGTCAGTAGTGCAACCCGCGTGTGAACGTGCCCTGGCTCACTACACCCCGTGTGTGAATGTGGCCAGTGTATAATGTAACAAGCGTATGCTCTTGAGCACTTAGGGTTTTTCTTTGCTTCACATGCTCAGATCCTCTGCAACCTGCAATCACTTTCTCTTCTGTCTTCCACTGTCCAAATTGACCCACAGCCAGTCACAATACATCCAAGCTCTCCAATAGCTTGCTCATGCTCCACAACAAATCAATATGAATGCTATCTTAGTCATATATAAATAACTAGTATACCATAGAAATCATGTCACTACTGAATCACAAGAGTGTTTCTCACTCCATCCACCAAATCAACCAAATTGAGCCACATCATAGAAGCCATATCAAGAATTCCCTAAGCATTCACAACATATCAAACAATAGAATCTATCAAGAAAATAATGTAACCATACCAGTGTCTTAGTGATAGATCTGAGGCCATAGAATGCATATCTGGAACCTGCCTCATCATCCAAGAGCTTGACACCAGCTCAAACACAAATCTCCATGAGGTTCTTTCATCCACGCTCCTTGTACATAGTTAGCCCACGTGTACACTCACCCTATACATAGCTAGCCCATGTGTACACACACACTATACACATACAACCTGCATGGGCATCATAAAATAGGGTTTTCTGTGAGTCCGAGACTTTTGCCATCAATATCTCTAACATTGTTGAAACTTTGATGCATCCATGAGATCCTCCTCTCGCTCTCTTCCTCAAAATATATCTTCAATCATGCTCAAGAGATCCACCCCAATAAGATTCTCTCACAATAAACTCTCCATCAATACTCCAAAAGATATTACCAAGAAGCTCTCCATTGATCCACAAAAAGGATTCTTACCAAATGTGCATTTTACAAGAGATCCTAGCTTCTTATTTATACTTTCAT
>JZKD02S1807458.1:481032-518941 GCA_000966675.3 Picea glauca | reverse complement strand
TCTTGATTTTGTCACTTTACTTTATCATTTAAATAATCCATCTTGATTTTGTCACTTTACTTTATCATTTAAATAATGATTTCTTCTTTTCAAGCACTTTTACTTCTTTGACCTTTTGGGGCTTCAAGCCTTCATATGGGGGTCGTCCAACTTCATAAGACCATAACTCTCAAACCGTGAGGAGCTATGTGACATTCCACATACCACCAGAAATGGAATGACAAGCATTATCCATCTAGAATAATTTCACCAATAAATTCATTGATCTTCATCTCATTATTCCACATACAAGCATGGGTCCCCCAACCATTCTTCTAGGATAAC
Source organism: Picea glauca (assembly GCA_000966675.3). Lineage (NCBI taxonomy): Eukaryota > Viridiplantae > Streptophyta > Pinopsida > Pinales > Pinaceae > Picea > Picea glauca. The sequence continues at coordinate 518,617 of JZKD02S1807458.1, read as the reverse complement.
TCATTCCGTAAAGCATCTTCCCGTGAGGGATTTCACCATAAGGGGACCACTTTGGATTTCATCCATTTGTGCACCTTATCAACCATGATAAGACACTATTGATTCATCTTTGCATCGATTGGTTTCCACTTGGACATATATCATTCTCATCAAGGGCATCATATTAATCAATTACTTGACATCAATCAAACCAAATCATTTACATCAATGATCCAACAATCTCACAAATAATCAAACCATTGGCATCAATGACAACATGATCCAACAATACCCCTCAGGCATGGATGCCACTGGAGGCATCGGGCCTCCTCCCCTAGCACCTCGTCGTCTGCCTCTGCGGTGTCCTCTAACCATGATTACCTGCATGAATACATATCAGTTTAATTAGAAACATTACGATCAAATATCTAATCAACGAAAGATGTAGTGGTCCCAAGTCACAGGTCGAACCGACTCTTATACCATATGTAACAACCCCTGTCGTTACGACTACATGCGATGCAACACAATTTTTTATTTATTTTTGCTTAAAGAAGGAAGACAAGAATGAAAATAGTTAAACAAAACAACTTGACGATGAACACAACGCACGTAGATCAGGCAACAACAACATCTACTCATCATACTAGCACATCATGCAACTGGATGAAACATGCGATAATCAATAGACAGATAAAAATGACTACCCGTCCAACACAAGCAAGACATCGCCTACAAGATAAAGGTCAACATCAACAAACCCGACAAAATGACTTCGATGACCAGCAACTAGGAACATCTATGACACACAAAACCAAACGCATTAAGGTGTTACAAAACCAAGTACCAACATCAATTACAACGAATAATACGCCCACATCGGGAAGCACAAGACTCCTGCCAGGTTATCATTCACATCTATCCATCAAGGCACGCAATGATCCCCTCATCAGGAATCATGCTGTCACAAGGCGATAGGTGTGACAGTAGCCCTGACTTAACATAATCTAGACCAGTAACCCAAGAAAAATCCAACGCACTAGGAGACCGAAATAACTGACAAAAATATGTGAAGACTATACCCAAGCAGCCAAGCAACAAGTCGACAAGATGCAAGGTGACATCACTCAAATTAAATTGTGCAAATAACGAAAGGATTTCTTGTTTCCTACAGGGAAACATATGTGGTGAAACAACTATGACCAACCACCATTTACAATTCGACTTAAGGCACAAGGCGCATAGTAACCAATCCATTGTTAAACTATTATTCGTTTAGCTAATAAAACTACTAATCCCTCAACCATTGATCTTACATAAGCTATTAAACTATTACGCCAATAAACCATTATATCTAACAAATCCTATTAATTCAACATTTATAATTCTATCTAACAAATGATAGTCCTGTTATGATAGTCCTGTTAGATACAATATCATTTTCTATGTATAACAATCTACTTTTATTTTCTTCAAAGTTCATTTCACTTTAAAGGATATGTTAGTTAATGTACCTACTTAGACATGTTAGTTAATGTAATTAAGTGTATGTTAAATATTTGATTAAAAGTTCGATTATGAAGAAAAGTTTATGTGAAGTTGTTCACCTTTGATAAAGAAATATTATTTCATATAAACTAAACATTGCAACATTAAATCTATAAACCCAACTTGCTGGTTGTAGAAGGGTTTACCTTTTTCAGTGAACATGTCACTTAATCCTAGCAATATGCCTACCTTTTCTAGAACACAATTTGACTAGAAAGAGGCACACATAATTCAATGGACATTTCATGTAAACAACATCAACCATTTGACATGCAACTTCATAATGATAATAATGATATCAAACTTCATATTAAAATGTGATTTAAGAGACCATTGTCTCTGGTTTGATTGTCTCTCAAATTTTAACAAAAATCTATAGAAAGGTTTGATACTAGTTTAATTGTAATCCAACATTTATGTTTAATTGCGATTTTTTTAGATGGATAATTGTTTAATTGTTTAATATTGTTGTCTACCAATATATTCTATTGTTGTCTATTAATAAATGATATTGTATCTATTTGAAAATCGTTGCCAAGCCATCCAAATTATTGTTTAATAATTGGCTAAAGGGTTGTGTAGCATTGATACACATTCTAAATATATGTTGTCTAGATATATGTTGTCTAAATATATGTTGTCTAAAAAAACGTTGTCTAAATATATGTTGCCTAACATTGATACATTGTCTAGCATTTAAAAAGAAACACTGCCTAGCATTTAAAAGGAAACGTTGTCTATGTTATCATTATCTAGCATTGATACGCATTCTAAATATATGTTGTCTAGACATATGTTGTCTAAAAATGTGTTGTATAAATAAACGTTGTCTAATATATGTTGTCTAGCACTGATACATTGTCTAGCATTTAAAAGGAAACGTTTTCTAGCAATTATAAATCACTACCCATTACTCAGGGATTAATCAGAGTTTAAAAAATTAAATCGCTACCAGACATGAATCGATACCAAACTTAAACAATACTAAATCGCTACAATATTAAACAATATCAAATTTCTACGAGACTTTAAACGATATTAAATCATTGGGTAATATGATATCGCAGTGTATCAAACGAAAGAAAAATCATTGTGTAATATGATATTGCAGTGTATCAAATGCCAAGAAAAATCGTTGTGTAATGTGATATTGTAGTGCATCAAATGCCAAGAAAAATTGTTGTGTATTAACCATAAGGATCCAAAACTAAGGAATAATAAAATCCAAACCAGAATGTTGTGTAAAAATTGGTGGAAGGATGTGTAAAACGCCAAGCAAAACGTGGTGTGAAAGCTTTCTATAAAAATAGAATCACAGAGTAAATTTTTGGGGAGGACGCAGATATTTTCATAAAAGAAAATGTAGAAATCATAGGTTAATCATTCGAAGATGAATCAATCAAAACAAAGAGATACTCATTCCAAGAAGGCACAAAGACTAATCATTCAACAATGAATCAATCAACGTAGATAAACAATGATGGTGGACTAGAGAGAATAAACACCCAGGAGAGAATCCCTTGTTAGGCAGAGGATGATCCTACAATTATTATCCATGCACAAGAAAACAGTGCATTTGAATCTAAGTCTTTAAACACTGTAGTGATGACCGTCGATTCGTCTCCTGGACAACTGCTCAGGAACAGATTAATAACTTAAAGGATCATGGAACAGAGGATAAAAACACAATCCACATCCATATCTTCTCCATTGAGAAGAAAATACTGAAATAAAAGCGCAATCAAGGAATAAATAAAATGCATCCAGAGATACAAGAACACAGGCAAGGTTTTGAGTCCAGGGCTCATTCTGGCCATGCGTAAAGAGACAGTAACTCATAAATAAAGGATACAATGGATAGCAAGGGTCTTTACTAAATAAATCAAGCAACAAGGGGATTACAAGTACCGTAGGAAGGAATGTACAAGAAGGCTCATGGCAATGAAATCTTCAACCGAGTACAGAAAAATAAACATGTGTAAATTAAATTTCATTGCAAGTAACAAATTTAACAGGCGTACCTTAGACAAATGTGAATGCTCTGAGGTCATTGTCATGTGTGCACTCCGTCCACCTCCCACTTGCCAACCGATGTGACCTCACTGATACCTCCCAGCCAACGCTAGGGGTACTCTTCTTTCCCTTGATCCCCCCGAGCCGTAAAGGGGCCACACACACAATACCAGAGAAAGATAGCACCTAGCTCACCTCACAAGGTCGAGCTACCACTTGTTACCTCAGTTGGGTATCCCAACTCCTACAAGAGAAAGGTCAGTCAAGATAAAATTTCTGCAGCGTAGTGTTACGCGAAAAGATGAGATCCATACTCCTCCTCCTCCATCCTTTTTATAGAGTTTTCAAGTAATTAGTTTCCCAAATTCTCATTAAATTCATTTTTCATTTAATTAGTTTCAAAAAACCTCCCTCGTACACATGTCGCTCGATCCCCTCGTTGCACTAGAAAAACAATTTTATTAATTAATTGGTTATTCATGTTTCCCTCATCCACCTTAGAGCATTCCTAAAAATGCTCCTTAGTGTCCCAAAATTACCTTGCACTTCTTAAATGACTTACGTCTTACTTAATTCCTAGTTGAGTTTATAATTAGAAAGTTCCAAAGGCAAGATTCCTTACTAAGTTAGACATTCATCTTTTTCTTTACGTTTCCCCTTTTCTTTAAGTTTCCCTTTTTCTTTAAGTTTCCTATTTCTTTTAAGTTCCCATCTTTTTCCTTTTTAACTAAAAATCAATTTAGCAAGTGTAGATAAAACAACCATTTACCCTTTTTCCTTTTTAATTAAAAATTAATTTAACAAGTGTAGATAACAACAATCATTTACCCTCTTTTCTTTTTAACTAAAAATTAAAATTAGCAAATGTAGATAAAAACAACCATTACCCCTTTTTAAAAATTCAATCCTCCATTATAATTTTTATTTTAATAAATACTTTTGAATTTCTTACCCCCCTTCTTGTTACATGTTTATTTATTATATTTTTTTGACCACTTGTTCTACTTAGACCTAGGTTTTAATTTCACTAGGATGGGAGACATTTTTTTATTATGATTTTTTTTTTTTAAACTTTACTTATCACATCATTCATTTTAAGTTCGTATAGGTCCTAAGGAGGCATAGTTTTCTAGGCACTAGGTTTATTCACTTACCAGTTAAAACTATGACGTGCCCTTCAGTACGCACTATGTGCTCCAAGGGTGCCACTCACCTCTTTTTGTTTTACTTGCACAACGTGCCCTTCAAGACGCACTATGTGCTCCAAGGGTGCTACTAGCCTCTTGATTGAATTTGTTGGATTTCAAACCCCTGGAGTCAATACTCCACCAGGTGATCTTGTGGGAAACTAAGGGAATCTAAGTAATAAGGCCCCTACCTTATTGTGTGCCCCTTAGAATCATCGTGAGTGACTGTCACAGTCTTCCCTCATGACATCATGGGTCTTATCGAACTAGGTAATCATTAACCTACAATTCGAGACACAACAAGAGTGCTAGTAGGTTGTAGAAGGGATGCTACAACACCTCTCTCTCAATGTCTTTGGTTGTCATGAATGACCCCTCTACTCCATATGTAAGTCTGGTCGACAAGTTATCATCAGCCTACATCCATCAACGCATCATGTCAACAATAATAATCAATCATCATAACATCTAATCATATGTACATATGTCACATCAACAACATTCAAACCCAACTGTCCACTCCCTGACTCGATTTGGAGTCCAAGGGGTTTCATCGATGCCTCTGCATCCTCGAGGTCCAAATTCCTGCACACTCATGAGAAACCAGTCAATAGCACCTGTCTAGGTAAATAAAACCAAATAACATATCATCAAATGCATAATATATCATAATCATAATCAAAACGACCAATAGATATAATAACCCGGATCACTTGCAAGCAAGTGTCCTCAAAGAATAAGTCTGCTTAGTGCGCGCAAGAGCGGTAGGTTACATAGTGTCTATGTGGTAAATCTAGGTAATGCATTTGTTGAAATCATAAGAACTCATTGTTTTGTTTAGTGTAACATTTAATCAAGATTACAAGGGAATTATTAAGGAATGTCTTTATGTTAAGTTATTGGTATACAAGAATTTTTGTTGATGGTTGTCTTGAAAGATTAATTTTATTGACTTCTTAATTGTCACTAAGACAATTACAATTTTTATAGAGAGACATCTCAAAGACGATGCACGTTAGTGATTTTTCACAATTATATTATATATACAAGTATGGGCATTGTCTAAATGTTCTACATTTTAGTGAGTTTCACCGAAATCCGACGATACAAATATGGACGAAATCACTATTTTTCTATTGTTTAAATTGCATTTTTGAATGTACAAATGGATTTAGGATGAAAAAACCTTGGGGCACTTAGAATATACTGATTTAGCAACTCAAATCTGCAAATCCCAAAATTTCTCACTGGATTTAAGGAAAAATTAAATGGAAAATATCCTCAAAAAATGGCCAAAATGTAGAACATTTAGACTATGACACATGTATGTAGTCCAAGTATGTATTCATTTTATTAAATACACTCTCAATAGAGATAATATCTATGATATACTTAGGGTTCAATAAGGTGATAACTTGGTGCAACTAGCTTAAAGTCGTGAAAAAATATTTTTTTAGTTTCCAAGTTCATGTCCTAATAAGCTCATGCCCTATGGCGTGTAATGCATGTATTTTGCATTCTATATTAGAACATAGTCTATGTTGAGCTATGTTTCATATATCACTATGTAACTTAAAATAGGAATCAATTTCTAGAAAATGTTAAATACTATGTTATGAAGCTTAGTCTCATGATATCGCTCCATATGATTGATTATGGTATGGTTGGTGAAGATGGGTTTCATAATTTTTCCCCGTGATTTTGAAATGGGTACAAAACAAAAATGGTCTTCAACCATGATAAATATAAGGTTTATAGAAAAAATTTCAAAAGCGAGCTCTATTTAATAACTTTAAATATATATAGATATTGGATGCATATTGTTGCACAATGGCTCATAGGCCTAGAGTTTCTACTGTGCTCTGATACCATCTGTAATCTCCCAAATTCAAATTCAATTAAAATCATAAATAAGTATAGAAATTTGCAACCATTAAATGAAAAGGGTAGAAACACATTTATGATGATCTCATAATTAACAAGAATGAATGAATGGTGAAAATATTACCTCAGAGGTGAAGAACTTGACTTACTTATAATGTTATACATGTCAATCCATTACGCTCCAAGATTTGATCTGGGATGCCACAACATCAATGTGGGGGACAAATATCCTTCCAACCAATCCCTTAGTCATCACACTGAGAGCCTCTGAGCCCTCAATGAACTACCTATGCCAACTTCCAATCCTTTTTCTTCAAAAAGTCCATCTAGAAGATATCAACTTTTCTTCTCCTCCTTCATTATATAGAAATATTCTTACACATTCATGCAGTGCAAACTTTACACTTGTCCTTCAATAATTAATCATGCCATTTTTATCATTTTCTTAATTTATCTTTCCTTAATTTATCTCTTCTTATTTTCCCATTTTATTATATTAATAAAAATATAAAATATTATTTATCTTCTTTATATTTTATATTATTTAAATAATAATAATATTTATTATTTATGATTATTACTATTTCCTCTTACTGCTATTATTATTATCATTACTAATTATTATTGTCATTTATTAATATCGGGCATTACAACGAACCAAAGTTTTCATAGGCTCTCCCACTAGATTGCATTTCAGATTCAAGTGGTCATATGTGGGAAAAACATCTTCAGAATTGATGTTGATAAAGGAGCCTCCACCTATATAATGTCCATGTCATGTTGGGAATTTATCGACTCTCCATATATCATTCCATCTAACACCATACTTAAGGCGTTCGATGGACATATGTTTCAGCCTCATGGGTAATACCATTTCAGTGAAAGACGAGATGATCAATGCCCCTCTAGAGTATAATATTCTACTTGAGCGTAGTTGGTTCTATGAAATGACAATTGTAGTCTTGTCGGTCCTTAGGGTTCTTTGCTTTCGACATTAGGGAAACATAGAGACTATTGAGAAAATTTTCTACTTCAAACTTGACCTTAGTACCAACAATGGCACCAATGTGTTATTTGTCAAGGATGATAAGAGTTCCTATGAGAGTGTGGGTGAAGGGATGTTTAAGGATTCTTCATTAACGAGTACTTTTCCCCTTCCCCCACCACTATATTCTCAAAATGAGGCTCCTATTTCCATGATCTCTCTCATTATTAGTGGATACCTTATATTTTCTAATTCTTGCGTGGTAGAAAATCCTTGAGAAGTAGAGTATGCACTTTATGTCATACAGAACCTCAACTCATCTTCAATGATTCTTGGTAACCATTGTTGTATGTGAATTCCACAAATGGTAGATATTCCTCCCATTGCTTGGGATTATGCATAACATGCATTTGTAACATGTATTATAACATTCTATTCACCATATCGACTTGACCATTTGTTTGAGGATGATAGGCAGTAGTAAAACCCAATTGTGTTTCTAAACCTACAAGCAAGTTTTTCCATAAATTTGAGGTGAAATTAGCATCTCTTTCTGAAATTGTAGTTTTGGGAAAACTGTGCAATATGAATATCTCCTTCATAAAAACATCAACAACATATATTTCCTTATAAGTATAATTTATGGGAATAAAATGAGCTTCCTTGCTTAGCTTATCTACCACAACTATGATTGCATCATGTTTCTTGATTGTCTTGGGTAAACATGTGATAGAATCCATGGATATCACTTCCCATTTCCATTCTGGTATTTGTAGAGGTTGTAATAGTCCAACACGGTGTCGGTGTTTGAATTTTACCTGCTAGCACTCTAAAAAAAATTTGATATAGCACGCGATGTCTTGCTTCATTCCATGCCAATAATACAATTGCCTAAAAATTATAATCATTTTTCTGGTGACTAGGATGACCCACGTATGACCTATTATGGAATTCATCCATAACTAGGTACCTCAATCATGTTGAATTAGGCACACATATCCTGTTATGGTATAGAAACAATCCATAACTCCTTAGTTGATATCCTTCATACTTCATGAAAGAGGGTTTCAATCCTTTTTGAATGTTGGACCCTACTACACTTGCTTCTTCTATGTCTATGGACTTGACACTCTGAATGAGCACATCGACTACTTTATTCTCTTTCCCTTTTATATTATTGATTTTGAAATCAAATTCGTTGATCAGTGCCATCCACCTCAATTTCCTAGCATTCAACCTTGGTTGATCAAATAAATACTTCAAAACACAATGATAAGTCATGAGAATAAACCTCCTCCCAAGCATGTAATTTATCCACATTTTTAGCACGTTCACAATAGCTGTGAGTTCTAGGTCATGGGTGACATATCTATGCTCATGTTCATTTAGTTTTCATTATTCATAACAAACCACTTGCCCAAATTTCATGATAAATCCTTCGAGTGCTTATTTGAAAGAATCTGTGGAAACCATAAGGTATTTTATGGGTTTGTGATCCTTAACACAGGGTTTAGTAGATGCTTCAGTTTTCGAAATCTATCCTCACTCTCTAGTGAGGAGACGAACTTCTTCCCCTTCCTTTATAATGAGGAAATCATATTATTGATCGTATAAAATCCCTTTATGAACCTCCTGTAATATCCATCCAATCCCATGAAGAATCTTACCTCTGTCACATTTCTAGGGATAGGCCAATCCATAATTTCATTATCTTTGTAGTGTCTACTACTAGTCCTTCGACTGAGATCACATGGCCCAAATACTATATTTCCTTCTTAAATAAATCACACTTGTTGAACATGACATACAAATGGTGTTCTCTTAACACCTATAACACCATTTTTAGGTGTTCTTCAAGCTCCTCTCGGTTCTCAGAATACAACAAAATTTCATCCACAAATACCAAGAAACACTTGTCTAAATACTTTCTAGCTACATTGTTCATTAAAGACATGAATGTAGATGGGGCATTTGTAAGCCTGAATGGCACCACAACAATCTCATAGTTACCATATCTTGTCCTAAAAGTTGTCTTGTATATGTCCTCATATTTAATCTTGACTTGATGATCACCTGGCCTCAATTCTATATTTGAAAATATTGTAACCCCTCTAAGTTGATCAAAGATATTGTCTATTCTAGGCTGAGGGTATTTTTTTTTTATGGTCATCTTGTTCAACTACCTGTAATCGATGCATAGTCTCAGGGTACCATGTTTCTTCTCTAAAAGCATAGTTGGTGCTCCCCGTGGAGATACACTTCATGTAATGTATCCCTTATCGATCATCTAGTTTAACTGCATTTTCAATTGTACCAACTCTTGTGTGCTCACACTGTAAGGAAATTTCGATGTTGGCACTGCTCCAGGAACAAATTTGATTGAGAAACCTAGGTCCCTCTTAGGAGGTAATCCAAGCACCTCCTCACGAAACACATATTTGTACTCCCACAATGTTTGGTGGTTTTCAACCCTCATGTCCTTTACTTATGTTGAGTTTCATATTTCTATAGAATACAAAGGACACACTTTTCTACTAAATTTCTTAAGCTACATCGTTGTTATTTTACTCGAGGAAACTAAATTTTGAATTCCTTGCAATATTCTAGTGTTTTCCCACTCATATTCACACTCTAATATCTTCTCATAACAATTTAATTTTTTTGTATGGGGATCCAACCCATCCATTCCCAACAACACATTGTATGAACTAAGGGGTAGGATGTTTAGAACTTCTTGGGTATGGAATCCACTCATCCTAATTGGAAAAGATTCAACTACATTCATTACTTTCCTCTTTATTCTGGTGGCTAACTGGACTAACCACACCTTTTTATGATTCTTCCTCTGTAGTTAACATGTTTCCATGGCTCGAGGTGAAATATAGCTAAGATTAGATACTGGGTCAGTTAAAATAGATATTAGTTATTGAGTGATAATACCTTCCTGTTCCACAACAGAGTCTTGGTGGTCTTTTTTTTAGTTCTCCACTGTTACATAAACTCTCAACACACTTCTGGATACATCATTGACTGTAGTTGCCTTCTGTACATTATACACTCTTCGATTTTCCTTCTATTGGTGGGGAAAATCCCTCAATAGATGTGGCTCCCCACAAACCCAACACTGCAAGGGTCCTTTATTGGGATCTTATGCTCTTTCCATTTCCTGCACTATTTTTTTGTTTCGACTTTGAGACAGAAAGGTTTGTTGATTCTCACTCCTGTTTGGTTGAACCTACTATGCATACTTCCCAAAATTATTACGAGGAAAGGACGTGAATCCCTTCTTCTGAAATCTAGTCTTATCCTTCTTTTTCAAATCTTTGAACGATTCATGCTTATTCTTAGATAGATTTCAATAGAATTTGTCTTTCCATATGGTGTCCTCCAACATTTTGGGTTTGTCAAACTCAACTAGGTCTTGGAAGGACTGTGTTAATCCACTGAGGAAATGTTGGATTCTTTCCTTATAATCCTTAAGGTTGGGAACATACCTCTAGAGTTCCATAATATTTTTGTGTATGAATCCAAAGTGAGTTGTCCCAACTTAATATCATGAAATTATTTTATCTTATACAAAAGTATTTCTCAAACTATTTCCATGTCAATTTTCTCTATTTTATCCTTTTAATTTCCTTGAGATATTCGCACCAAAATGAAGCTCCTCCATTCAGGTTGAATATTGAAATCATGGCCTTGGTGTTGTCATAGTATTTATGTACTTGAAAGTAGTTTTCAAGACACAACCATGCTTCAACTTCTTCTCCTTTATTTATCTATCCATCGAAGGTAGGTGACTTCTCTTTCCTGAATTCTTCAATCAGAAAACAATGGGACTTTTTTTTTTTCTTCTTCTTAGGACTATTGGACTTCATGTCACTACTAGGATGTTCTGCTGAAGTAGTCTTCCAATTATATTACTTTTCAGAAATACCCCCATTTGATTCACCTTTCATGGCATCCTAATGCTTTCTTCTGGAAGAACTCCTTCCCGCATCATTGAGTCAATCCACACTTTTGAGCACCCAAAAGGGTTTTCACCATCTCTTAATGTTGTATTTCAGCATTGCAAGGGCCTTGTTAATTTTTATTTTTATTTTCAGACAAACCTTGCAGTAGGACCACATTTAGCTCTTCTTGCTCATCATGGACTCTCATAAGCCTCTCATTATTTTCCTTCAAACTTCTTACAATGGCCATCAAATGTAGAGGGATTTATCTATCCTTTCAACCATCAGAATATTTTTCTATAAGGTATTAGGTGTCATCCATACTTCATTACACCATTCACTTGTCTTTGTCCTACGTGTTGAAACAACAACACTGTTACCATTCTATTGGTACCTTAAATACACACATTCAAGACAACATAAAAGTTTTATTTTAATAGGATTAAGTGGCCTTGGAGACCCATTCAAGATAAGAGTTTGAACTCAACTCTGAAACCACTATGTAACACACATGACCCCCTTATTAAAATTTAAGGATATGGGGAATTAACATTTCTCTTCTCCTCATCCCCGTTAAATATTGTCTGTAAAATATTATTATCTTCTTCTCGTTGAGAGTTTTCCAACAACTGTAACCACTACCAAACTTGAGATTGGGGCCAAAATTTGTGGCTTCCTAAGGATTCTCGAGCCTTCATTGGAAATTTTCCATCTCAACCCCATGTGGTGTCCATGTATATTTTAATTTTTTGTTCCAACCATGTAGCGGTAAAATGTCGGGTTGCTAGTCTGAACTTCCATCCCACCTATTGCCGTCATTGGGATTCAATATCCCACAGACTCAACCTTAATCATGGACCTTTGATGAATATGCTCTAAGGTACGTTTTCCCTATATCCTATGATTCAAAATATCATATATCCATGGCTAGGAGAAGGTTAGCCACATCTCCATGCATGACGGTTACCACCCCTATATCAACGGTCCCCAAAGTTTATAGATGAGGCCCAATGCGTTCAAATAAAATCAATGTCTATATCCTCTCTAACTCTTTTCATCCAACCACCAGCTCACACTTGTCATCCTGGACACTCTGGATTCCTTGCAAGAATGCCACATCATCATCTTTCCTTTCCCTTTGGAAAATTCTCTTAGTTGATCGACGAGTTAGGTTTCTCTTGCTCAACGAGAGATCAACAATCCTTGTTGCATCACTGATGAGGGTATTGTTGACGCTTTGTCTTTCTCATGGGTTTGCACTCTCCCTTCTTTTGACGATGATACGTTAGGATCCTATGGTCCATACTTATTGTGGTATTCCTCGACTTATGCGACAATGAAGAATGCCAACAAAGAGCCAAAGGGGCCTCCCTAGCCCAATAGGACCCACTCATGTTCCAATGACCAACCATTGAGGGACACTTGTCACTCTCTATTGGATCAGGATATTTTGGGGAAATGCACAACATTTTTGGAAAACAATTAAGAAAGGGACCACAAATGGAGCGTCTGACACAAGTCAAGGAAAAGCAGTGTGATAGACAATAAGGGAAATAAGAACAAATAAGAAGAAAGTAAAAGGAAAAAATAAGGACAACATGATGAGGAAACCGTTGGATCGAGGACCAGCCATGTGCAGGAGGTTGTAAAGTGAAAAACCTAATCCACTTAGGGCTAGGGTTTTGGGTCTTTGTTGCAAGGGTTCTTACCCATTTTGGAGGTATAAATAGGAATTGTAAGATATGAGGATATTGATCTTGGGTATGTTATATCCTTGATCATATTTTGGAGAAGTATCATATTTTTGGTAGAAAGTTGTTAGATAGAGAGTTTTGGAGTGAAGTACTAAGTCATTTTTGGAGATAGAGTCATGAGTTGTAATTGAGGGTCAAGTCACAAGTTGTGGAGCTTGGTGTGACACTGGTCAACCTCACCATTACCAAACTTTTGATTTAATGAGTGTAATTAAGAGACTTGAAGATGAATAATAATGAAGCCAGATCTTTGTGGATGTAGCCCATGGGGGGTGAAACACAGTAAAACATGGTGTATTTGTGTATGTTTCTTTTATGTTTTGATTTATGATGAATGGGTGAATGAGTGAATAAATATGTTAGAGTTAGAATGCAACATGGACTGGATAACTTATGTTATTTTATTGTATAATGAATTTTAATGGATGAATATGATTAAAGAATGGTATATATAAGGAATGTTGAAGTATAAGTATGTCTAACGTCCCCATGAGTGTCATCCCTTCCACGATTGCAAAAATATAGGTCATGAAATCACCCATAAGCCATCTCATGTGAGATTTCGTTGTGCACTCTATGCATATTATTTACTTTTGGTCTCCAGAAGGGCCAATGGTTTTTTTTTTTTTTTTTGAGAACTAAAGTAGAACCTAGGTCAGCCCATACATCCAAAAAATGGTTATGTTGTCGGTTGGAACTCAAAATATTGGATTGGAGGGAATTTCATGAAGACAATGCAGTGGTAGAAGGGGATGTTTATCCCATGGAATCCAAATAAGAAAGATATTGAAATATGGTTGAAGACAAAACAACTCAAGTTTGCACAAAAAGACAACAAAAGCTCCAGATATACACCATTCCTGTATTTACAGAGGTATGCGTTTCCTGATTTGCATGAGGCATATTTCTGTTATTTTCCATGGTTTCTACATGAGTGGATATTGAGGTTGAATGATACTCATCCAACTAATTAGATAAGGCCATTAGAGTGGACCAATGAGAATATTGTGCGATTGGAAAGGGTCAATAATAAATTCATTCGCAGAGTGGATTTCTGGTTAGACAATATTGTTGTAGGATTTATTACTGAGTTTGTAGTCGATACTACAAATTCTTACACTGCTGCAGAGCAGGAGATTCTAAAGGGACCAAGAGGAAGGTACATTAGATCACTTTACATGTTGATCAATGTTTTATTTCATGATAAAGGAGTAATGACAATGGATTCAGACAACTAAATCACTTTTGACGCATGGGGGAACTGGGGGAAACACTAAGGAATGTCTAAGATATGGAGAGGGATATGGAAAGAGGCTAGAATAAGGAAGCAATGGACCCCATTATGATGGATAAGGAACAAACCAAAGAGATAATGGATAGAGTGGGAGTGATGTGCAATGATATAACCTACCAATATAAGATCAATAGGAAAAAGAGGTCAGTAGACGAGCAAGAGGGCTTGGACAGTGATGAGGAGGAGGTATAGGATCTTTGGGCGCCGAGGAAAATTGAGGAAATATTGTGCCCCACATATGAGAGGAAAACCATAGGTCAAGGGTCCAACATAGAATAAGGCTCTCCAATCCATATATACATTAGTGTGGAATCAACAACCCCATGTGAGACTAAGACATATGAAGAAGAAGAATTGTTTATAAAACAAGTGATTAGTGGTAGAAGTATTTTAGTAGGACGAGGGTCCAGTGGAAATTCAAGAAGACGTATAAGTTCAACTAGTAGTAGTCAAGTATCTACACTGTGCAGAGGTGGTAGTACAACAAACTTCACAATGGTAGGAGTAGATCCAAATATTCGGTTACAAGAGTTCTGTGGAGAAGGGTTGGAGGACCCAGAGAAGCATTTTTTTATTTGTGAGAATATTTGAGCAGAAAATAACATTACAGATGAAGACACAAAAGTGGTGCAGCTGGAAATCACATCCAGAGACTACGCACTTGACTAGTATATGGTCCTCGCAATAAACAATCCACAAGGAGCACCTACAATAGTCACAGATGTGAATAAGGCATTGATCAATGAATTTCAGCGACCTAGTTCAAAGGATCATGTCATGAATGAGATGATAGGGATCAAACAGAAGCCAAGTGATTCAGTTTGGGAGATTGATCAAAATTTCAAGAGACTAAACGGTAATTTGAAGTATCATATAACATATATACAACATAGGCACTTATTGGTTAATTCGTTATTGGCACAACTGAAGTATTGATTGAGGCAGCAGAATTTCCAAACCCAGGTTGAGGCTTTGCAAGCATCCTTGCAATTGGAGGAAAATCAATATAAGCATACAGATCCAGTTGTGTAAGAGTTGAGAGAATATATGAAGAACCTGGCATTTCAATTGAATTAGAATAAGGGAAAGTAAAAGAGGGAATATTTATGGTGTACCTTGTGCATAAGAAAAGGACATCCTAAGAATGAATTCTCCACATTCGCACAATACTTGGGATTAGGAATGCCAAATCATCGACCGACAGAAGGGACATGGTGTGAAATATAAAGAACACATGGACGTGGTTTTTATCATTGTCCCATGATGCAAAAGTATTAAACAATACCCAATAGTACATTCTATAATTTCTGCAAGTGAGTAGTACACGGAGACAAGGATTATAGAACCTTGGAAATAATGAAGGAAATAACTTTAGATACTTATAGGGTGCAGGCTAAATTAATGACAGGAAAATGTGCATAGCATTAGTACAATAACACAATAGTTTACAACGCAACCACAGTATAATAACACACAACAGTTTACAACACCACCATAGTATAACAACGCGCAACACTTTGCACCACCACCATAGTATAATAATGAACAACCATAGTACAATCAAACGCCACAATATAATACACTACACAGAGAAAATCAAGATAACATAGGAGGATTCATAGGAGTAGGTCGTGGAGGAAGAGGATTTGGAGAAGGTAGAGGACCAGTAACATGTCACAATTTTCATAAACCTAAACATTACACAGGGGATTGTCCATAGCCACCTGCAACATGTATGCATTATCGTGCAATAGTTCATGAGATAGACGATTGTCCAACACTTATGGTAAATATACATGAAAAGAGGAACCAGAACAATTAGAATATCCAATGGATTGTTGTAGAAAACATAGAAGAGTATGGGAAGAATATCAATATAGTTACTAGAGGTGGAGCCAAGATAGGAGCAGACAAAATAAAGAAGAATCAGTACCAACACCAGTGGGTTAGAAGGAATAGAAAACCTGAGAAAAATTTTGATGCACGTAAGGAGAAGGGGATATTCATGGAGGTTAGATAGGATATTTTGAAGGATAATATTGTGTCTACTTTGGGTACAAATCCAGGAGAAGATGTACTAGTGTATGGTAGGTCTCATTTATTTGATTAGACTAGTATAGAACAAACTTCAAAACATGTAAGTAATATAAGAAACTTTTTAGGGTCTTGTGTGAAGTTGTTGAATGATAAAAACTCTTTACACGTATTACATAGTATGCTAGAGAAGTGCAATTCAGGAGAAGAGATGAAATTAGAACAAAAGAAAGTCAATTAGGTTTATAATAAGAGAAGAAAAAGTAGAGAGTTTATATTGAATGAAAACATTGGATATTTCAATATGGGTGATATTACATTAGACTTGGGGTCTGAAGTAAATGTTCTTCCTAAAAAAACATGGGAAGCCATGGGAGAACATACATTGGGATTTTCACCTATTCAGTGGAAGTTACCAAATCAGCATAGAGTGGTACCAATTGGTAGATTGAATGGAATACCAATAGATATAGATGTTGTAGGCACTATGGAATACTTTGAGGTGATTGATATAGTATATAACACTTCACCATATCCAACATTGTTGGGTCTAGATTGGGATTTTGACAATTAGGCTATTATCAATCTTAAGACTAGAAAAATGATTTTTGAATCAGGAGAATACAAATTTTTTGCACCATAATATCCTTCAAAAGAAGGAAGGTATGTTGAACATATGACAAATAATTTTATTACAGAATACATAAACTGGTTTTATAGAACTACCATGCGAGAAGAAGATTATGTTAACCCAACAAAATATGGAATGCTTAGCTGGAGAAGCATTAGTTTGTGTGGCTCGGAATTTGAAACAAGACTAAAGAATTGGAAGCAATGATTTCATGAGTCATCCACTAAAATATGCGTAAGGATGATGCATGCACTAAGACGGGTTGGTGTAGAGGTAAGGGAACCTCCCACTTTTTATGGTCAGAATGATTTAGAGGAATTTTTAACAAATTTTGAGTTAGAAGTTTTTGAAAGTCATAGGTTACCATTTTTGGATATTTCTTTGAAAGATACACCTACATGGTGGTGGGGTACTCATAAGGAGAAGATTCATAACTGGTATCAATGTAATAGGTTACTGCACATCAGATTCGGTGCAAAACAAGAGAACAAATATGTGGAGAAATATGATGGAATGGGACAACCCAGAGAACATGTAGAAAAATTTATAACACAATGGATATTGGTACCACTAGAGGAGTGGCCACATCACTTTATTCATACATTGGAAGGAATCCCAAGGAATTGGTACACAAAATTGGAACAATGCAAAAAAACGACAAATTGGGAAGAGATGCAACAAAATTTTTTCATTACATTTGAATTTGAGAATGAGAATCCAGAGATAGGTACATCACTGAAGTTTGTAAGAGATAGGATTTTTGATGAACCAAAAGTGGAAATTGTGATAGCTTATCAGAACCAGAAGAGACAAATAATCAGATAGTTGCTACACTATTATCATGTCACAGAAGAAGACCTAGCAGAAGAAAACTCGTGCAACATGCATATCACATAATTTAAAGGAAAAAGAGAAGTAGAAGGTACAAATCTAGATGCTGAATATTTTTCTACACCACTGAAGATTAAGAAGGTAAAAAATAGAACAAAAGAAAAACCAAAGATTGCAAGTATTGGGGACTATTGGGATAATTAGACAACATAAACAATAATAGAGTTATTGTGTGAGTATAGTGACCTATTTCAAGCAATTTTCTAAGATATAAAATGGGTAGCATGAGAACTTTGAGAGATGAAGATCCCTTTGAAACCAGATGTCAGACCAATAATACAAAGACCTTATAGGTTGAATCTAGTGTATAAGAAGAAAGTGAAGGAAAAAAATGATAAGATGTTAGAAGATGGGGTGATAGAACCTATGGAATAATATGAATGGATTAGGAGGATGGTAGTGCAGGAGAAAAAGAAAGGGGGAACAAGGATCTATGTATACTTGAGGAAGTTAAATGATGCATGTATGCACGATCCCTTCCCTACCCCATTTACATATGAATTTTTGGAGAATGTAGGAGGGCAAGAAGCATATTCATTTATTGATGGACTCTCAGGATATCACCATATCATAATAGCACCAGAAGATCAACACAAGACTACATTTGAAATAAAATGGGGGTCATATCAGTACATAGTAATTAATTTTTGGTTGAAGAATTTGCCTGCTATTTTTTTAAGACTAGTAGTAGTTGCATTTAAGGACTTTATTCATAAATTTTTTGAAGTTTATTTGGATGATTGGACAATGTTTAGTTTATTGAAGGATCATGTTTAAGTGTTAATATTGATGTTATATAGGTTTAGAAAGTGTCATATTTCATTGAATATTAATAAATTTATTTCCAGCGCACCATTTGGTATTTTGTTAGGGCATGTGGTGTGTAAACATGGCTTACTGGTTGATCCTTCTAAAATTGTTGTCATAGTTAATATACCACCACCTAAGTCAGTGCACTAGTTAAAATATACACTTGGTCATACAGGTTAATACAAGAATCTTATAAGGGGATATGCATAGATTACTGCACCGATGAATAAATTCTTGAAGAAGGACAATAAGTATCAATGGAATGATGGGTGCCAACAGAGTTTGGACATATTGAAGGAGAAAATGGTGACAATGCCAAATTTTGTTGTTTCTAGATTAGTAAAAGGAGTTCCATGTTCATGTAGATGCATTTTCAATAGCACTTGGAGAAATA
Source organism: Picea glauca (assembly GCA_000966675.3). Lineage (NCBI taxonomy): Eukaryota > Viridiplantae > Streptophyta > Pinopsida > Pinales > Pinaceae > Picea > Picea glauca. The sequence continues at coordinate 499,263 of JZKD02S1807458.1, read as the reverse complement.
TTAACACAACCAAGAGAAGGTGATATAGATCACTCTATACCATTTGCAAGAAGGAAGCTTTCAGATTCAGAAAATAATTACAACACAAAAGAAAGAGAAGGGTTGGACATGGTGTAGCATTGGAGAAGTTTATACAATATCTTTTAGGTCAAAACTTTAATATGTTTACATATAACTTTGCGCTTATATATTTGATCAACAAGAAAGTGTTAGGGGGAAGAATATGCCAATGGTTGTTGTTATTTCAAGAGTTTGATTTTGAAGTATTAGTGAGGCCTGAAGATTGAATGTAGGGCCATATCATTTGTCCAGGATAAATATGGAAACGAACCAAGCAACTTAGAAGAAGATTTCTTGGATGCACAATTGTTTTCAATACATATTGCTGATGAATATTTTGTTGACATTATTGAATTTTTTAGTACAAGATTTTCCCCGAAGGAATATAATATTGGAAAGGAGAAAAATATGGTGGTTAGAGCTTCATACTACCAACTGATTGTTGGGCACTTGTATAAACTTGGTATAGACAACATTCTAAGGAGATTTTTCATGGAGCATTAAAGGCCTATCATTTTAACAGAAGCACATGAAGGAATATCTGGAGGACATTATGCAAGGAAAGCTACTGCACATAAGATTATGGTGGCCAAATCTTCACAAGGATTCCAAGGAGTAATATCAAAATTGTGATGTCTATTAGCAGGTTGGAAATCCATCCAAGAGGGATGAGATTCCATTAATACCTCAAGTAACTTTGAAAGTGTTTGAAAATTGGGTAGTAGATTTTGTAGGACCAATTAATCCACTAGTCAGAAGATTATGAGCAATGCATATCATTACAACGATGGAATATTTGACCAAATGGGATGAAGAAAAAATAGAAAAGGATTGTAGCACAGAGACTATAACACAATTCTTATTTGAGAAAGTGGTCACAATATTTGGATTCCCTACAATTCTGATGAGTGGTCAAGGAACTCATTGTATCAATAGTACTATCTAGGAAATGAATGAATAATTTGAGATACATCATCAAAAGATAATTCCATACCATCCTCAAGTTAATGGGATAGTGGAAACATTTAACAGGACATTGGAGAATTCCTTAACCATGATTTTCAATGTGATTTGAAGATACTGGTAGTGTTATGGGCCTATAGAACTACATCAAAGAAGATTTTAGAGAAGCCACCTTTCATACTGGTGTATGGATAGAAATAATTATTCCCTTTGGAGTATTTGATACCTATTATGTGCATTGAATCAATTAGAGACATGAAATAAAGAGGCGCAACTCAAGAAAGATTGACACAACTCATGGAATCAAAAGAAGACATGATTGTAGTTGGTTTCGATCATGAAGTACATAAATATAAAGATAAATATTGGTATGATAGACAGATTAAGAAGAATAAATTTAAGGAAAGACAAATGGTTCTCCTCTATGATAGTAAATACTTGTAGCACCTAGGGAATTTTGGGATGCATTGGCTAGGGCCATATGAGATAAAGATTGTCACAGATGGAGATGTTGTGTAGTTGCAGGATTTGGCAGGCAAGGATATGGAAAGATTGGTGAATGGTAGTCCACTAAAACTCTATAGGGACAATTGAACTACTAACCATCAGTAGATTTCCAACAAAGAATTATCGTTGTACATAATGTATATAATAGGAGTTAAAAGAAGAAAAAAGAAAAAAAAAAATAGAAAAAGAAGAAAACGAAAGAAAAATAGGTAAATGAAGATAAAACCAAAAATAAGTAAGTAGATAGATATGTGGTAGATAGATAGTTGGATGATACAACAGATAGTAAATTGGTGCAACATAATTCAAGACACTACACGCGGGAAAAATTTGACAGAGTGAAAATACAACACCACAGAGACAGAAAGTAGTCAGAAAAAGAAAGACAATAGCTGGAAAAGTAGAATACAATAGATCATTTATGACATAGTTTATAAAAGGGGAAAAGTATGAAAAAGTAAACACTTAGTGCGATTTTAAGAAAACAAGAGAAATGGAGAAAATAGGGTGCAATTGTGTGAGAAGTGGTTAAGAGTCCAACCTAGATTTACAACAAGTTTTACTCGAACTAGAACAATGACACGCCCAAAGTTCGGAGCACCTAGCTAGTTCACAAGAAGGAAAAGAAGCACCACAACAAAGTCGAAACTGACAGAGGAAGCGATAGGAGTGTTATATGTGGATTAGATTCCATCGCCAATGAGTGAATCAATTATTCCAATGCTTGTTGAGGAGAAGAACCCATAGGAAGAAGAAACAAAGGTAAACCAGAAGGAATAAGTATAAAAACCTAGCACAAAAGGAAACCTTAACACAACAAAAACAGGAGCAGTGCACACACAGGGAGAACAAAATGAAGAAGATAGTGAGAAGATATAATTAGATGAATCCAAGGCAACACATAACCCTAGAGGATAACAACCGCCAAAGATCGAGGATATTACAAATGAACATGACAGTGAAGAAAATCAGGACACGGAGGAAGAAACACAAAATGAGACATTAGGTCCATTAAAGAAGAAAACAAAGCCAATAGTAATAGTAGTGCACACACAGAAACAATTTTTGTTGTCATTTCCCCAAATTCTAGAATCAATAATAGTTGTAGAAGGCATGCTGGGGTTTTTTCCCAAATTGAAGTATGTAGATCACGACGTCATAGACATGGCTACATTTCTTGATCTTGTGTGGGAAATTTATATGGAGAGAAAAGGGATAACCTCATTAGGAGTTCCAATATTAGAACCCAAATAGTGGATTACGGGGTTGTACAATACATGCATAATGAATTTATTCGAAATCCCACACTTTGGAAAGGGGAAGGATATCAATTCATGCGTGAAGCAACTACTCGCAATAGTACATGGAAGATTTTTGTGGATGGAAAGACCTGTCCCAATTTATGTATAATTAGTTGAAAATTATAGGAATTCCAACAGATGGGGTGAAGCCATAACAATACTTAGATGAAAAAATGAAGGAAAAGACAATTGCAGAAGAAGTAAAATCCCAATTTGGCACTGAAAGGGGAAACAAAGGCATGATTATTAAAAATATAAATGAACCAGCCATAATATTTGCGACAAAGTTGATGGATTGCAAGTTAATATGAAAATTTCGCAAGGAAGAGGCACAAATAGGAAGTGTAGAAGCAGTCACGCGGTCCGCGAAGGGAACAGTACTTAGTTGGGAACCATACTTGATGAAATAATTTTTGGAGGATTATAGAGATGCGTAGGATTTTGGAACAGAGTTCCATTATTATGGATTGCTCATTTTGATAGCCTTAGTGGCATGGGAAGTACCTAAATACTTAGCCTTCTATGACAGGAGAGGAAAGTGCCACGCAACAAGGTATATAACCCTATGGCACAACACATATCCCAAGTAGAGAAAATCTAATACCATCATTTTTGGCATGTCTCTTGAGGAGATGTAGGAAATGATATCAGACACATGAAGGATCTCACTAGAACTGGTGAAGGAGAATGAAGGGATAGAAAATTTCAAATCATATAGACACAACATGTGGATACAAGAAAGGGTATATCCCAAGAAGAAATGGTTGAACATGCAATATTGTATCACAATAGAAGAAGTACAATAGGTGATAGGGGAATGGTCAGATCAATGGAAGGTACCGGTGGATGACAAGAATGGAGCAAAAGGTAAGGAACAAGAAAGAACTATAAAATCAATTAGTCCAACATCAAATACCAGGAAAGCATCAGAGTGCACTCAACCAATAGAAAGTAGGGTGACAGTAAAGAAGAAGAGGAAGAATGAAACAATACTTAGGGCCTCAATACTAGAAACTGAGTGCGCGGAAGGAAAAAATGTTAATTTTTGAGTTATTTAGGTTTCTTTCAATTTACTAGATAACAATAGCATAGGTAGGATCACTGAGAGAAACACAATCAAAAGATACCCAAAATTTATCTTGTGAAACCTTCATGGGGGAGAAAACCAAAAACAACTTCCTTAATATAGATAGCCAATACAATGCCAAGACAATAAACCAGAACACTAGAGAACATCCAACACCGATAAATGCATCCCTCCCTTCCTTCTCCCAACTGCAGCTCTCTAAACTTGCGCACTTGATCCGGATTATTTTTCAGTGTGAAATGAGAGCATAGATATAATAAATAAATGCACAAATATATCACATATATCCAATAATATAATAGAAAGGTATCATATATGCAACCATAAACACATAGATATAGTAATACATGATTTCTATTAATGAAAGAAATGTACAAAGACTATAAAAATACAGAGTGAAAGACTCGCTAGAATGGTGGCAGCTTATCTTTGAGAAGAGATGTGATGGCTACTCGCATTCGCAAGAAGATGATTCTTACAATGAGGCTCCAAAGACCTTTTTAACATATGTAAAATCCAAAACCCTAACTCCGGAAGATGAAAAGTCCAAGGTTTTTAGGCCCCGATGGGGGTAGTTGATACATCAACTTCTCGGGGGCATAAGGTTTTCATACGATATTCGTTTGGGGTGCTCGATACATCATTAGAAATATATATCCAAGGAGTACAACTACCGACAGTGAATATCAGGTCCAAAATAAAATCCATATTAGTCATAGTTTTGATGCCCAAAAAATGTTGTTTAGTGCCTCAAAATGGCTCCGGAAATTCAGGACCTGAAAAACTACCAAAAATAGTAAATTACCAAAATTGCCAGAAAACTGTTTTGAGATAGTTGGAAAAGGCAGGTGGCCACCGATATCCACCTAGATAAATCCTCCCTCACTAGGAAGAAATGGTCTCCATTGCGTTGAGTTCCTAGGGGAGAGGGAAAAGCGTTTGCTGAATCTGCATCTTGATGAGTTGCTTTCCTTGTTGGAAAAGTTGCGTTGCTTATCTTGTTGAAGGTTGTCATGAACATGTGGCTGGAAGGGTTGGACATTTTTATCCAGTATGTCTACATGAGATTCCTGTGTGTAGAAGGAATCTTTACAGTTTTCTGCAATCTTGTCGACCTGCTTCTATTGGATAGAAGGTGCTTGGGTTGAGGCTGTAGTGGTTACAATGTCCTTTTGTTCACCTTTTGAACAGATTGTGAAGAAGTTGAATTTTGTAGTATGAGATACTACCTTGGGCACTGTTTAGGTGGAGCAGTAGTTGGAAGTACCTATGGTACTTTGTAGAGATGACCCCCCAGAGAAACAATGACACTGCAGGGTCGAGACTCATAAACAACATGGCGCTTCCACATATATGGTTGGCCCAAGAGAACATCATAGAAATCCAGTGTGGAAACATCACATAATACCTCATCCTTAAAGGGTTGGATGTCATATGGAAATCATCACTGTTGGCTGACATGAAGATCTCATCCATGGCGAAGCCACCCGATGTTGTATGGCTGCGGGTGTGGTGTTGTCAATAATCCCAACTATTTGATGACCTATGTTGATATGAGGTTCTTCTAGCTTCTTCTATCAACAATAAAATGTAGTTGGGTCCCCTTTACCCACATATGTGAATGAAAAAGGTGCTCCCCCTCTTCAAGATCTGTTGGTTCTTCTGGTTGAATTGCTGCAGTTGTGACAATAGAAGTGGGGTGTGCGTCGATGATCTGTCTTTTACTGGTATTTTCAGAATCAGATTCTGAATCAGGGTTCGGCTCCTTATCTGTGATCTCGACCACCAATGACTATTTTGAGTGACATTAATCGGTGTTGTGCCAAGAGATTTTGTGGAAATCGCATCATTTTCTGGTGTCCTTCTTTGTCTTCCCATGACCCTTCTTTTCCTATGGCTTGGACTGGTTTTCGGGAGACTGTTTGTTAGGGTCATCTTTATCATACTTTGGTTGTTGCATATTTGCAGACCCAAACTCCTATTTGTTCTTTTTCTTAAATTTTTGCTCGATTATAACCACATATTGATAAGCAACACCGAGTGATGAGATGTCCAAAAAATCCATTTTAGTTTGGATGTATCTGTGTAGAGCCCAACGGTATTTCAGAACCAAAGGTCGTTCAGACTATTTGATACCTAGCTTGGTGCACAAGGTGTGGAATATATTGGTGAACTCCATAACTTCGTGTCCCCTCTCTTGCCGCAGTGTGGTCCATCTCACGTACTGGTCCTCATAGTTGCCAACAGGTTAATATTGTTCATTTACCGCATCCACAAAAAAATCCCAAGTGGGTTCGGCCGCATATATTCCAGACTCCTCCATGGAGTTTTTCTCCCTGTAAGTTTACCACCAATTTTTGACATGGGGGAGAGCTTTAAGGAGCGTGAAGTTGATATTTTCCCTGTCGGAAAAATTATGAACAGATAAATTATCTTCTAACAGATTTAACTATTTGTCTAGGGAATCCCCATCTATCTGACCTTCAAATACGAGAATATCAAAATTAACCTATACCTTGAAAGGAGAGGTGCTTCCAAAGTGGTTGTTTGATGAATATGTGCATGTTTCTATCGGCAAGCATTGAAGGATGTGGGAAAAAATCTCCATCATTTCATCCCTTTATTGCGTGAGAGCTTGCTCAAGAAACAGATTGATAAGCTCTTATGCTCTGTCATTTTTCTTTTCTTCCGCCATAGAGGGTTTCTTGGGCATGCGAGAGCAATTTTATTCAATAGATACAATATCGATACCCAAATTTCTATACTCGTACCTCATCGGGGACATGCACTGAAAAAAACGATTAAGAGAAGCCTGCTTTGATACCACTGATCTGGATTATTTTTCAGCACGAAATGAGAGCGAAGATATAATAAATAGATGCACAGAGATATCGCAAATATCCAATAATATAACATAAAGGTATCATAGATGCAACCATAAACACAGAGATACAGTAATACACGATTTATATTAATGAAATAAATGTACAGAGACTGTAAAAATATAGAGTGAAAGACTCGCTAGAATGGTGGAAACTTATCTCTGAGAAGAGATGTGATGACTACTCGCATTCGCAAAAAGATTATTCTTAAAATGAGGCTCCAAAGTTATTTTTAACATAATCAAAATCCAAAACCCTAACCCTGGAAGATGAAAATCCAAAAGGTTTGCTAGCCCTGATGGGGGTAATTGATACGTCAACTTCCCGGGGGTGTAATTTTTGCATACAATCTTCGTTTGGGGTGCTCGATACATCCTTAGAAATATCTATCCGAGGACTATAATTATTGACAACCAATATCATGTCCGGAATAGACTCATATTTTTCGGAGGTTTGAGGCCCAAAAAACATTGTTTAGGGCCTCAAAACGGCTCTGGAAGTTCAAAACTCGAAAAACTGCCAAAAATAGTAAATTACCAAAATTGCCAGAAAATTGTTTTGATCCAGTTGGAAAAGGTGAGTGGCTACCGATATCCACTTGGATCATCACTTGATGAGTGAATGAGTGAGTGAGATAACGAGGTGCTAGCCTCCTTTATTTATACTACTTGGTAGGCATTGGAAATATGTCTCTTCACTGGGCAAGGATGACTTGTCTTCTTAGTGGTTAAAACCACTTTAATTAGGCCTCGGGGATGACTTCTTAATTTTCATAATACAATTAGGGTTTGACCAATCTGGAAAAGGGGATTTGGTCAATTACAATGCCCGACATGATCAACCCACAAAAGAGGATTGATATAATGAATAATGACTCAATACTAAATAGAATACTCCTTGTAGTTATAATATTCCAACACTCCCCCTTAACAAGAAGGGTATTCTACAATATCATCAGGAGAGAGAGAGAAACAACATCAACAACATTTGGAACACTGACTGGCATATCTATAAATCATCAGAAGTTTTTATCATCATCAATATCATCATCCACAACAAGGAGATGGAATGGCATAATCATCATTTGCACCAACATGGATTAGTATAAAACTAATACATCACCATCATCAATAACAACACAAGGTTGATACAACATCAACAAAAATAACATCGCAACATTAAGGATGAAGCATCATCAACATCAGTACTAAGCTGGAAATCTTCACCACGAAGCTGGCATCTCATCAACATCAACACTAAGCTAGAAATCTTCGACACGAAGCTGACATCTCATCAGAATCAACACTAAGCTAGAAATATTCAACATGAAGTTGGAATCTCATCAACATCAGCACGAAGATGGAAATATTCAGGACGAGGCTGGCATCTCAACAACATCAGCACGAAGATGGAAATCTTCATCCCGAGGCTGGCATCTCAACAACATCAGCACGAAGATGGAAATCTTAAGCACGAGACTGACATCTCAAGAAAATCAGCATGAAGCTAGAAATGTTAAGCATCAGGCTTGCATCTCAACAACATCAGCAAGAAGTTTTAAATCTTCAGCACAAGGCCGGAATCACAACAACATCAACACGAAGCTAGAAATATTTAGCACTAGGCTGACATCACAACAATATCACCATGAAGCTAGAAATCTTCAGAACTAGGCTGGCATCAACACTACTCCCCCTTTCGAGGAAGTTACTTTTGGACTACACCAAGCTTGTCTCGAAAGTGCTTAAACTTTACATGAGACATAGGCTTGGTCAACAAATCAACAAGATGTTCATTCGTGCCAACATAATGGATTTTTTGGCTCCTCTCTGCACCATATCACAAATGAATTGATACCATATCTCTATGTTCTTTGACTCATCATGGAACACATTATCTTTATACAACTATGGTTATCACATAGGATCATGGTGGCTTTTATCTCCAGATAAAATAGATCTGTCAACAAAATCTAAAACCATATGGCTTCACCACTGGCAGAACATGTTGCAATATATTCCTTCTGTATTGCTAAGAGAAATAATTGATTTATTCCTACTCTGCCATGAGATCATAGCTAAACCCAGACTGAAACAACATCCTGAGGTGCTCTTTCTGTCAGAGACACTTCTAGCCCAATATGAATTGGTTTAACCGCTCAGTTTGAAGTCATGATCTCTAGTATAACAAAGACCAAAACCCAATGTACCCTTAAGGTATCTCATCACATATTTTGCATCATCAAGGTGAACAGGGTTCTACTAGAGACTAACACAAGGAAAAACATATATCTGGACTGGTATTTGTCAGATACATCAACGAACCAATAATGTAGCATCAACCAATTATGACGAAGTATAAACCAGGAGATTCAACTTTGTTTCCATGGGTGTGTTCATGGATTTACACTCCAACATATCAAACCTCTTCAGTATTCCAGCTACGTACTTCTCTTGGTTAAGGAATATCTTCTCTAGGCTCCTCCAAACTTCAAGACCTAAGAAATAATGCATTAGGTATTTCATTAAACTCTATAGAGAGCTTCTTCTACAATCTGTGATGAGATATTCTTCATCTTGTCAAGAATACATCATCTACATTTAGTATCAACTTTACTCTTGGTAAATCCCAACCTCGTCAGGAAACTGTTAATTCTGCCATATTAAGCTCTAGGGGATTGCTTCAACCTGTACAAATACTTCTTCAACCTGCAAACTTGAGTCTTTCTATCTTCAAATTCAAACCAAATTTTCACATTACATTGTACAAATCTGGTACACTTGCTCAACTGTAACTCAATCTGCACAATCATGTGCTAGCTCTATGTGCTCTCTGCAACGCACTATCTCTCTCACTGCCTGAGAGTATGTCCTATCCTCTTTCTGCAATTGTTCCTTCTGGAACTGGGACTCTGTACCGACAACTACTCTGAAGCTGAGAATGGTTGATCCATTCTCACTATGACTATTGAAATCAGAGATTAACTCCTCTACTCCATCATGGAAACAACTTCATCTTAAACTAAGAGTGGTTTAATAACTGATACTGAATGTATCTCTTCTTCTTTCATGGATGTAACTCTATATTTAATTGTAGTCATGTCTCCATGACCCAACTAATGTATTTCACCAACTGCCCCTCAATTTTAAATATGGGGATTGCTCCCCTTGCATCTCATACTATATATGAATCATGGTTGTTCTAGTTTTCTTCATCAATACTGGAACTACTTATTCAATTACTGGAGTAAGTGTCTCGTCATAGTCTTCTCCCTCTTGCTAGGAGAATCCTATGGACACTCATAAGGATTTGTACATCTGCAACATTCTTGATCTGTTAGATCAATTTTGGAAGTTTATATTGACTTTTCTTTTAGTCTCACAGAAAAATCCATATTCTAGTCTTTCTGATTGGTTTCCTTCTCTATCACTAAAACAAGGGAATCTTCCTAGGAGATTTCATATCTCCTATAATTTTCAGAAGCTACGATCTAGTCTTCTCATGGCATCTGTCTCCTAGTCCTAGAATTTGTTTCTTCATATGATCCTTTATGAGATCAAGCTTACTCTCTATTTCTTCTAAGTCTACAAGGACTTAATCATCTCTTATGGGGTATACTTGGTGTTGAATACCAAGTATAAATATGAAAATATGAGCATACTTCAAGTGAATTCTGCTTCTTGTCAAGGTGGCTTCATTGTCTTTTGAACAAGTCTACTGTGAGTTATTTTTCTAACGTTCGGTCATATTTGGATCCTTCTGCTCCTTATAATCAATCTCCATATGAGATACTCTATATTTCAAAAGATAGCTTCTTCTTAATCTTCTTTGGTACATGAATGTATATGTTTATGTAAATAGTCTGCTTCATGTCTCATCTAATCTATTTCCTTCTACAACATTCACTATAGCCTCCTCAGGGTTATCACCCGTGACTTGAAACAAGGTCAACAAAACAACAAGCAAGAATAATACTCTTTTCATAATAGTAAATGAAACAATAGCACGAATAATCATCACCGTAAATCATTTAGAGATTTCACTTGTGACTTGTATGAAACAAAGATTAAAAGTAAGAAATACAATATGAAATGAGATCAACACTCTTCTAGTTTTGTGATCAAACATTCATCCAACGTAACCTAGAACCAACACAAGAAGTTTCTCCTAGAGAAGATGTTAGTTGAATTTGGTAAATTATTACATTAGGCATTTATCTCAATATGCTCACATGCTACCAAGTATAATAATTTTCAAATACTGGTACCTCAACTATAATGTTTACTTTTAAAGGGGTAGTTATCAGCTTGTCATTTGCAACTTTGAATCTTATCAACTTAATCAATCAAACATGGAACCTGGAGTTTTGTCCTCAAGAATGAGTGTGTTTCTTTTCTTTCAAGTCTTATTCACTCAATATGACAAGTGCTTTCTTCAACCTGTCTGATGTACTAAGACAATATGTTATCTTGACAAAAATAAAAGTTAGAGAATAAGCTCTATAAACTCAACTTTAATCAGCCTTGATAATTTTGACCAATGGTTAGTATGATTTCAACATACCACCTAGATTTTCATAAGGTCAAAATAATGTCATAACAAATAGATTCATATCAATATAATCAAACCTGGGGTACATTAGTCTTTTGAGTATGTTGTATTTGAGATCCTTCTGGATCTATGATAAGAGGTCCTTTATCCTCCAAGTACCTCTTAGAATAATATAGTTGAAACATATGTAGGTACATACCTCTGATAGTATTGGTGGGTGGTGGTACCATCTGGTAGAAATGGTGATAGGTAACAAAACCTCAAAACTTTAGAGGTGTTTCGACTTTAAGGTTTGCCAACACTTTACAAAATCTTTCACTGCAACTGGAACTACAAATGTAAATGCAACTTATACGACAACTGGTATTTTAACTGTAACTTAGGGTTTTATGAGAAAACCCTAATTTTTCAAATTTCAAATTTGGAAATTTTGATCCAGGGGCTAGATGCATTGAGCTGAGGCCAGTAAGATGGTGCAGTTGGATTTTTGAAAATCCAAATTTTACCCCTTGAAACTAAGCTTGCGGAAATCTGGACTGGTACTTCTGGCACTGGTTCTGGTTTCTTGGCTTTTCTGGTACTTCTAGTTTTCTAGTTTTCTAGTACTTCTGGTTTTTTGGTACCAGTAAAAAACTAGGGTTTGGCTTTTCGAAGGCTCTATCCATTGAAAATGTGTTCTCACACTTCCAAAAGATTCACTAGGGTAGGGAACACTTTTCTAGATATTTTTTAGCAAAAACATTCTCTCCAACAAAAAACCCTAATTTTCTTCTACGACAGCAATGACGTTTTTTCTTATCCAGTGAAAGGTGCTCCCTTCAGCTTAGATTTTTTTCCATGTTAAATTTTGAGCTATTATTATGTTTATTTTCAACAAAAAAAAGGGAAGCTCAGAAAAAGGATAACATCCTTAGCCAAGAGGTAGAAAGTGGAGGCTTACCAAAGGCGAAGAACCCCACGTAGACAGAGACAACACCAAAAAGAATGTCATTGAAGAATATAGGAGGACAATGCAAGAATATGAGGGCCCAAAAGGATACCCCTCAACTTACAATAACTGAGGATGATACAGAATTGGTGGAAGACAAAGTAGAGGATCGAACTGAAGAATCATTATACGTCTCAGAGTTACAAAGAGAAGAATTAATGAAAACATTGATGGAGGTTAAAAAAGTTTTGGAAATCCTATAGATCAATATAGCACAACAAAAAGGTATAGCACAGAAGGAAAAAACCCATGAAGAAAAAGAGACAGTACATACAAAAAAATGGGAAGTGATACTTTCCAAATCAACCAAGCTATGCTACAAATAGACAAGGACACAATGAAGAAACCCTTACATGATATAGAGCATTTGGACTTGGTTTTGTCGAAGATTCCAATCAAGGCATTATACAATCTACAAATTAGTGTCACGAATGAAGTTCAATCAAGGGCCAGGATAGATACGACGAATTTAGAGACAACTAAGGAGGTAAAGGAGATAGTTGAGATAGCCCTTAACCAAGTTCATCTTGATAGGGATGAAGAAAAACAATGCATAAAGAAATTAGAACAAATACTTGAGGATGTCCTTAAGACTATTCTAAACAACACACAAGCTGAGGAGTTAAGCAAAGAAGAAAATATCCAAAACATAACAAAAGATATGGAAAGTTACAAATAGGAAACCATAGACCTCGCAGAGAAGGTGATCCCTATCACTCCACTAGATATCAAAGCACAAAGGGAACAACAGGATGTATAATACACATAAAAAGTTGAAGGGGAGATTAACAAAATGGAATATGTGGAAAACATTACAAGAAGATGAAAATATTCAAGAATTAGATCAAAAGGAGGGAAAACTAAACACTACAGTACAAGACCTTAAGCACAGACAAAAGATTGTGGCTATATCGGACAACATGAAGAGTGCACTAGAGATGAAGAACCTGCAGGAAGAGATGAAGTCAATCCAGATGGAAAATAAGTTAAGGCAAGCTCAATTGGAGCCATTGCAAGAAGGGGCATAAATGATGATTTCATATTTGGAAGAAACAAAGGGTAGGATAGAGAATCTACACTTGGAGAGTGTAGAAGTGTTGAAGGAGAAAATTACAACATGATTGGTAGAAAATATTGCAGAAAGGAGTGCACAGGAAAAATCACAAGTACAAGAGATGATAGGAATATTCCAAGTGTTGAAGAAGTTAGTAAAATAGGAAAACATTTCCTGAGTGGCTCAGGATGAGCCATGGGTAAGTGTTGGGGGCTTGTTGGAGTAGGCCATTTTGGGGGAATGTGCAATAGTTTTGGAAAACCATTAAGAAAGTGGCCACAAATGGAGTGTGCATCAGAAGTCAAGGATAATCAGCGTGTCAGACAATAAGGGAAAGAATTGTGAGGAATAAGAGAGTAAAATGAAGAAAGAGGCACAACGTGATGAGGAAATGATGGGATCGAGGACCGGTCAAGCGTAAGAGGTTGTAACGTCGACAAATCTAATCCACTTAGGGTTAGGGTTTTACATATTTATTGTAATAATTTTTATCCATTTGGGTAGTGTTATAGCACAAGTTGTAGGTTGGGAAAATCCTGAAACAACCATGGAACAAGTGATACAACTTGGGAATCCTACACACAATGCCACCTCGATGTAGGTCCCGCACTTCAAGGGTGACTAGGTTACTTTAGGGAGGCGATATCGATGACCCTAGGGGGATTGAGATGAATATGGAGATGGATGGAAGTGAATCCCCTATAGGTAAAGTCTAAATGGAATGAAGGGTAGGGACAAATTACTTGTAAGTCAAGTAATGGTTGTCTCACATATATATTATTTCTCAGGATGATTTTACCTGCTGGAGACACAAGAAAACACACCTTGCAATGATATATGTTAGTCGGATCAGAAATTTAATATTGTTGTACCTAATTTGCAACATTATATATAATCTTATATCAGAAGGTAAAACATCTAAAATCAAGATGTAAATATCTAGACTAGTTAAGTAAATCAACAATAAGTTTAACTATAAACATAGGCTTAAAAAAGGGACTTAAGGAGGTAGATTACATGGTTGTTGTAACAAGTGTTTTCTGCAGAAAATTTCAGCCTTATGGCTGTAGCATTCAGTGGCATACAAAAGAAAAATTAACCATGAAAATTTTCCAAGAACTACCTCAAAATATGCACCCTAGTTAGTGGAGTAAATGAGGAAAGTTAGAGAGCTAGTCTAGGGTTCAATTAAGAGTTATGAGAGTGTTAATAGATAGGCTTATGTAGCCCTAATGGCTGTAGGTTAAATTTTTTAACAGAAAATAGAGTGTTGGGAGAGAGGCTACATCCTAGTGGGTGAAAAATCCTTTCAATGAGATGAATCAACTTCAAGTAAGAGAACTTTCAAAAGGTCAAAGATTGCGTTTCCCGAGGCAACGGATTTATATCTCCAATGAAAAAAAGAGTATGATTAGTGCCTTTACTATTGGGTTAATGGAGTCACAAGGACCTTATAGAAGCTACCTCCTTGGGGGTTAATCCCTTTTATTCCCAAAGGAAAGTTTACCTAAGCTAGGGTTTAAGCTAAGAGGGTGTATGCCCTTATACTTCTCTTAGAAAACCCTTAATCAATGAGATGAAGCAATAAAATGATGAAAGGTATGGTGGGGGTGTATTCCCTTATACTTCCCACCTATATATTATCATAACAATATTTGAAATTGAAAAAATGATAGCATAATAGTAGAAAACCATACCAATATCAAGAGTAATGCCAAGATAAATCAACACAAGAGCTAGAAAGAATAATCCAAATCTAGCGCTAGGCCTCCGCCATTAACCATTCATAAAATAACCATAAGACAAGTGCGCAATAGATAAGAGATCCAAGTGGGGTGAAAATTTTAGACCACGTCTCTCACAAGAGAGAGAGTTATGATTTAACATGAGATCTTATGATCTCTATTTATACAAAAGTTAGCCGACATGGCTTGTCCACAAAATTGTTCGAAAACACAGGTATTCCAATAGAGGGAGAACACCTTCAGTAACCACTCACATAACCAAATAAAAGATCAACACACCGATGTTTTCACATGGTAAAACCCCTATGGGGAAACATCCACGACCCCAACCAACGCGACCACTTGGAGCAGTTTATTAATGCAAAGAAAAAGATTACAGAGAGATTTTACAAGAGAGTTTCTCACAATCAATCATCAAAAAATGACCCTCCATGCTCTTTAAATAGAGATCATGGACCAATCAGCTGTTAATCCATGGATCAATGGCCATTAAGATTGAGGAGAGTATGAACCATTGGATCACTCTATGTTGGGAACATATCATGACCGTCGGATTTCCTAACTACAAATGCATACTAATGCATACTAAAGAAACACACTATAAAACACACTTTTACCTAACGAAACAATAGACCAAGTAGATCTTACTAACTCCTAAGTGTGTAAATATCCTAACATCCCCCCTTAAGAAAAACTTGGGATAGGATTGAAGGATTTACAATAGTGACACAATAGGAGAAGGAAGGAGGCATTAGAGCCTATCCCCCTTAATGACAACTTCTTGAACTCCTAACATAGATCAAAGTTTGGAAAACTTCGCTTCTATAAGAGACTTTGTGAACATGTCTGCAACTTGATCTTCTGTAGGGAAAAAGAGCACTTCAACAACTTGATCATGAATGAGCTTTCTGATGAAGTGCATGTGTAGCTCGATGTGTTTTCTACACTGATGTTGAACTGAGTCTTTGGCGAGCTTGACGGAACTCTGATTGTCACACCAAAGGCTGGTCAGATGCGGGTGCTGGAATCCAAACTCTGAAAGGATCTGTCGAAGACACATGTATTCATGACTTGCATTTACCGCTGCTCAGTACTCTGTTTTTTATAAAGAAAGTGAAATAGCCTATTGTTTCTTATAGGCCCAAGTGATAGGTTCTGAACCAAGGCTAAAAACATAACCTACAATAGACTTCCGATCATCAGGGTTGCCGGCCCAATATGAATCAGTGAAACCAACCAATAAGGGAGTCCCCCTTGAACTGTAATGTATCCCAAAATGAATTGTACCACAAACATAGCGAAGTATCCTTTTAGCTGCTTTCCAATGTCTTTCATGGGGTGTTTGCATATATCAGGCAACAAGACCAACAACAAAGGAAATATCGGGACGGGTATGAGTCAAGTATAAGAGGCTACCAACTAACTGATGATACAGGGTGGCATCAATTTCAGGAGAAGTACAAGTGGTAGAAATCTTGACTCCAGAATGGAAGGGAGAAGGGGTTGGTTTACAATCGTCCATGTGAAAGTGACGAAGAAGGTCACAAGCATACTTATACTAGGAAAGAAAAATTCCTTCATTGGTTTGCAAAACTTGGAGGCCAAGGATATAGTGAAAAAAGCGTAAGTCTGTCATTTCAAATTTCTTCTTAAGGATGGTTTTCACATGGTTTAAAATTTTTGAATCACTACTAGTAAGGATAAGGTCATCAACATAAAGGACAAGGATTATGAGATGACTTCCTACTTTCTTGGTATATACATTAGGATAAGAATGGCATCTAGATAATCCAGTGGCAATAAGAAAGCTATCCATTTTGGCATACCAAGATTGGGGAGCTTGCTTGAGACCATAAAGAGATTTCTTGAGGTGACAAACAAGGCTAGAGTCATTATGGACATAGCTAGGAGGTTGTTCTATGTAGATTTCTTCTTGAAAATCTTTGTGCAAGAAGGTGGATTTAACATCCATCTTATGGACCTCCCATTTATGTGAGGCAACAAGGGCAAGAACAAGGCAGATAGAATTCATTTTTTCTATAGGGGAAAAGGTTTCATTATAGTCAATTCCTTCAACTTGGGAAAATCATTTGGCAACTAACCGAGCCTTGTGTCTTTCAACACTTCCATCTGATAAATACTTAGTTCCATAGACCCATTTGAATCTAACAAGTTTTGTTCCTTTTGGAAGAGGTACAAGATCCCAAGTATCACTTTCCATTAAAGAACGATACTCTTCATTCATTGTTGTATCCCAATTTGGATGACCTAAAGCTTCTACAAATGTCTCTGGATCATGAATTTCTGAAACTTGAGCCAAAAGAGAAGAGGCTCACTGGAACTGTGAATGTGTTCGATGTTGATCTAAAGGATCACTGACAAGATCACCAACTGCTTCTCGTATTGAACGGACCCATCGAGGAAGCGATGGAGATGGTGTTGGTTCAGGTTCAAAGGGCTCATTTGGAGGAGGGTGAGCAGGTGGAGCTAGATTTTCATCCTCACTATCATCATCTAAAGAAGAAACTAGATCATAAGAAGGCACAAATGCCGAAGATGGCTCGCAGGCTGAAGAAGGAACAATTATCGAATTAGGCTCACAGGCTAAGATATTTTCATCAAATTTAACATCTCTTCTAATAATAATTTCATTACAATGTGATTGAAGAAGTCTGTAACCTTTGACATCTTCAGAATAACCAATAAATATACACTTCTCACTTTTAGGCTACAATGCTTTAATTTTCTCATCAGGAATTGAGCCCATGCTATACTGCAAAATACATGGAAGTGACTTACATTTGGTTTAATTTTAGTCCAAGTTTCTTCCGGTGTTATATTTTTAAGAGTCTTTATGGGAGTGCGATTGACTATGTAATTTTCACAGTTGATTGCTTCCACCCAATACTTTAGACTTAATCCCTTTGATTGGATCATACAATTAGCCATTTCTTTTAATGTGCGGTTCTTACTCTCAGCAACACTGTCGAGCTGCAGATATACCATGTAAATCAACATTTAATTGTCAACCCGGGAAGGTAGACTTAGAGGAACCAGCACAGGAAATGCAGGGCTGAAGAGGGGGTTTAAAGG
>JZKD02S1807458.1:453894-474028 GCA_000966675.3 Picea glauca | reverse complement strand
AACAGAACATGAATAACATAGAAAGAATGCCCTTTGTTAAACAAAAGTCTTCAGGAGAGTAATTAATATCTTCAAGAAACAGCAAGAAAATGTTATAAATCCGGAGCCCAACAAACACCAATTTGTTGTGGTGTATATGGAATGGTGTGTTGCATTTGGATGCCCTGTGTAGTGCAGTAACTTGTAAAATTATTGTTCACATATTTGCCTCCATTATCTGTTCTTAACTTTTGAATTTGATGTCCAGATTTCTTTTCTAGAAGGGCCTTGTAGGCTAAAAACTTGTCAAAAACTTCGCTCTTAATTTTTAAGAAATAAACCCAAGTACGTCTGAACAAATCATCAATGAAAGTTAAGAAACACTTGCATCCAGAAAAGGAAGGAGAAGAAAGTGGACCACACAAATCACTGTGAACAAGATGTAAAGGGCCCGAGGCGTGCCAAGAGGCACATTTGTTAAAATTGTTCCGATGATGTTTTCCAAGAATACAACCCACACAAACACCATCTCTGCATGAAATAAGAGGAAGATTAGTCACCATCTATTGATTACATAGTTGCTACAATGAGCGATAGTTTAGATGACCAAACTGCTCATGCCAAAGTTTGCTCAAGTCATCGCTATGAGCAACAAAAACTGATGAAAAAGTTGATGACCCAAAGTTGTCAAATTTGTACAACCTGGTAATATCATCAACAATTCCAGTTGCAAGAACATGCTCATTTAGATCCTTGATTACAACTTGCTGAGGTGAAAACTCTACGGTTTTACCTTCAACTGAATGAGTGATTTGATATACTGATAGAAGGTTACAAGAAATATTTGGAACAAATAATACATCATTGAAATGACCATTTTCTACCTGAATTGTTCCAGATCCTACAACACTAAGAGATCTATCATCACCAACAAATTTTTTCTTAGTGTTACATTTAGTTAAAGTAGAAAATATGGCTTTATCCTTAGCTATATGATAATATGCTCTTGAATCAATAAGCCACTCATCAGAAGAAGAAGTAGTAGTAGAAGGTGTATTGAAGGAGAAACGAGAAGCAAAAAGTGTATGTCCATGAGAAGAAGAAGAAGAAGAAGAATCAATACTGATGTTGTGCTTCTTCATCTCTACTTCTAAGGTTTCCATCTTCTTGAAACATTTGGAATCATCATGACCATCTTTATCATAAAATTTGCAATGTATGTTAGTATTCTTACTTTTATATTTTTCTCCTTTGTCCCCATTAGGAGCTGAAGCTATCTGAGTAGGTTTGGGACCCTTATGTTGTTTGTTGTTGTAGCGGGGATGTTGCTTCTTGTGATACTTGGGTTTATCTTTCTGCTGGGCAACTAAGGATTTGTTGGAGGTACCTGCAGTGTGGATCACTCCAAGTTGTACAAGATTATTTTCCTCTCTAATAAAATAAGCACAAAAGGACTCAAGAGTGGGTTTTTCATAAGCTTTCCCTAGAGCCTCTCTCATGGCATAAAAGGTAGATACAAACACAAAATATGCACTACCTAGATTAGAAAGAATCAGATATATACAATGCTCTTCCTCCATTTTTATCTTACATTCTTCACATAAAATTCAGAGTGTTTTAAACTTAGATAGATAGTCTCCAAGGAAAGAAAAATCACTTGGAATCAAGGTCAATATTTGATTTTATAACTGTTGTTCTCGAATAATATTGAGTTTACCAAACACAGATTCAATCGTGTTCCAATCTTCTTCGGGGTCATCAATTCCTTGAAGGTGGTACCTTAAATCAGGAGAGATGGACATTCTGACTAGTCCATGTGCTTCATCATTCCTATTATCCCATTTGGATTTCTTATCATCATCAATGGGTGTTGTTTCCTTTCCCAAGGTAATCCGGTACATGCCTTTACTTCTTAATAAATCTTCCATATGGGATTTCCATTGGAAGTAGTTGTTGCTGGTAAGAAAGATATTACTTGTAGGATCCATATTAAATTTGCAGATACCGTGGATTTAAAAACTAAAACTAATGATTTGGATGGAAATATCTCGAAAATTTATGCAGTTTAAAAAAAAACGGCACTGAAAACGGACTTCCGATGTGAGAGTTATGCCCTTTTAAAAAAAAAGGCATAAACGATAACCAAATAACCACGTGATAGTGTAAGCTACTTTATGAAGTGGCCCACTTTTATAAAGATAAGTGGGGATCACTTTTACAATGAATTTACCTTATAACAAAAAAGTTCCATGCAAAATAAATAACTCTAAACACTTTTATACTTGAAGTGAAATGCACTTTAAAATTTTTAGCATGAACTTTTTCAAAAAAAGTAACAAAAGAGAGACTTGAACTCAAGACCTCTTACTTAATAAGACATGTTTTAACCAAATGGTCTAGAAAAACATATTGTAATGTTCATAAGGAGGATTGTTGTTGTTGTTGTTGTTGTTGTGGAAGACAACCTTGGAGAGCATGCTAAGAAAAAACTCTTTTCACACAAGAAAAAAAATTCGCTTCTCGATGACAACAAGGGTTAGATCTCGGTTAGCTTACCTGGAAGATGCACCTTTTCCTATCTGTTTCTGATTTGAGGGGATCACATAGGGCACGGGGCAAAGAGCATATGCATATCTAAAAGAGTAGCAACCTGAAAATAAAAAATAAAAACCGAAATAAAATCAAAATAAAACTTTGCAGAAATTTTAAAAATGCGTATTCAGGGTTTATACCTCCGGATCTGACTATAATGGCCGTATCTTGGTCAAACAAAAACCTTTTCGAGTGAAACTAAAAGTGTTACTAAATGAAACGAGTGTTCCAGAAGCAATGGGATAGTCCTCTCAGCCCATAAATGTACAAAAATGCCAGAAAATGAACATGAGGAAACTCGGCTTCACGATCTCAATCTACAATAGGAGTGGGTCTTCAAACAGGCTTTGATACCATGTTTGAAAACACAGGTATTCCAATAGAGGGAGAACACCTTCAGTAACCACTCACATAACCAGATCAACGATCAACACATCGATGTTTTCACATGGTAAAACCCATATGAGGAAACATCCACACCCCCATCCAACGTGGCCACTTGGAGCAGTTTATTAATGCAAAGAAAAAGATTATAGAGAGATTTTACAAGATATTTTCTCACAATCGATCATCAACAAATGACCCACCATGCTCTTTAAATACAGATCATGGAACAATCAGGTGTTAAGCCATGAATCAATGGTCGTTAAGATCGAGGAGAGTATGAACCGTTAGATCACTCTATGTCGGGAACATATCGTGACCGTCGGATTTCCTAACTACAAATGCATACTAAAGAAACACACTATAAAAGACACTTTTACCTAACGACACAATAGACCAAGTAGATCTTACTAACTCTTAAGTGTCTAAATATCCTAACAAAAATAAGTAGTAAAACACAAGATTAGGGGTCAACAACCCTAATCTTTCCCTCTTAACACAATAATATTAAAAACTTCACTTAAAATTTCATCTTTTGCACAAATTAAATCCTGATCTAGGATGATGTCACCCCTTTAGGGGATGTTTTGCCACTTTGAGGAGGTCGTTGGTGTTGAAGAAGTATGGAAGGGCCTCCCAAGGATACGTGTCAAGCATCTAGGTGATCTAATCATGGTGAGGACTCTCTTCTCCACAAAATATTCAGGTGAAAATGAGTGGCACCTCACCACCAATCCCTAACCCCATAGTCATGATGTCATGGTAAAAAATGAGACATTTTTCCCCTCCTCGGAAAAGAATTTGGCAAGAAATGGGTGGGATAGGTATTCCAAGTCATCATAAAGGCTGTCAAAGTTGTCTTTATCTCATCTGGCATGCGGGCCACTGGAATCCATCATGTGGGATTGTAGCCCCATGGAAGCCCAATCTAGGCTTGTTCTCCCAATATTGTCCACCAACTAGGTCCTGCAAAGACAAATGAACATGCCCTCAAATGATCTCAAGTAATAAGATCATTATAAGTGGATCCAATCAATAAATAAGTTGTATAAGAATGTGAATCAAAGATTACTATATCAAACAATTAACAACTCAAAAACACTATGTTACTTGTGAAGCTTAAGTATGGGAGGACTGACGAGGTGTCCTATTGGGTAGGTCTTGACCTAGGTCAAGGGGAGCCTCCAAGAGGTCCCTCTCTAAGACATGTAAAGTGTATGAGGTGGATGGGGTCAAGAATCAATGTGTATAGGGCTCATGACATACTATGGGTCATATTGTCTCATTCATGGGTGCCTTTGTAGAGGGTGTGTGGTACCTTTATGCGCAATGCATTTTTTCCAATCCCGTGATTTTCCTTTTATCTTTATTTCTTTATATTTTATTTCAAAATAACACAAGGATATGGTGAATGTCACTTACCTAGCGTGGTGACCAGATGGTGGAAATGTCACCCACAAATGCCTAATGGAAATGAGAATGTTGGCTCGTGATGAGACCCCCTTTCTCTGTGCCATGCAACTGATAGTCAATGTCATGGTTTGGTGACCAGCTAATGACAATGTCATACCACTAGATATTCATGTACGTGATAGGTCAGCTCGTGATCAGACCTCCTATCCTTCAATCTACCTTTCAGGTATTTCTTTTTTATATTATGGGTCCCCTTTTATTCAAAGATAAGTGTTTTATTTCTTTCTTGGGTTATCCTTGGGCAAAGTATCTGGAAAGTTCATAAATGGATTTTATATTTTACCCAACACAAACCCCTCTAGGCCTTTATCCCCTTCTTCCCATATAATGATGGAAACCCCTTCTTGGGTCAATACACCCCCAAAATACCCATAGATAAGAAAATGGAGGTAAATAATTATTGAAAATTGTAAGTGTGGTCGAGAACGGTACAGTGGATCATTAAGGGATTTCCCAAAAGAAATCCCATTCCCAAATAAGACCACTTACTAGGTCACAACGTCAACCACCAAGGTGAAGCAGGGAAAAATGAATAATTTCCAAGCACATATCATGAAATCATGAGCCATCTAAGATACAAAATAATCAAATGGCTTAGGTATTGAAATGATTCTCACCATAATACTAACTTGTACCTCATGGAGCAAGGCCCACTTCCTTCTGGAAGAAAACTGATGTGGTGGATGCCATCTGTAAACCTATGACCATATGTGGTGGTGAGTGGGTTTTCCTTCTATGAAAAGGCATATTTTTGGTGAGTAATACCTCGACACTCCATATCTGAAAACTTGAGGGCCTCGAGACATCATCTCCTTAGTTATCCACAAAATGGGGATAACATCTGGCTCCTACTTGGGGACATGTGCTCATTGTAGAGTGCATGAAAACCACAACATCTCCTGGTAGATGTGTTCCTACAATTAAAAATTAAATTGTCAAGTGCAGGATGGCCTACTCATCCTTGTTATCATATGATCATAATCCATAACAACTGAGGTAAACAAAAAAAATCGGCATTTTTTCAAAAATTTCTAAACTAAGTATGAAATCAATATGCAAGTAGAGTAGAATGAAAATGAAATTCATATAAACTAATATGAGAAATCAAGATGCAAATTCATGGAATCAAAATGACTTACCTACTTACTTGGGGAACGAGCCCTCAATAAATCATGTGAACCAGGTGTGAGGTTGGAGAAGAGACCCATCTATGGGAAATGGCATCTTTATCCTTTCTAATGTTGTCAGATAGTACTTTCCTTTGTCAGACTTCTTCCTGATGATGTAAGTGACAAACCATGAGTTATTGTCTTTATGTTCATATCTAGTCTTGCCCTTTCTTTTGTCCCACATGAGCACAAGAGTTCCTTCATTGAAATTGGTCCTAGGTGTATTCTCATCATATGGAGGCTCTGTGTGGATGGTATCTTTAACGATTTATTTACTTTTATCATCTTCCCTTTGTATAATATGAATAGATTTCGACCACTTATTATGGTATTGTGCAGCCTTGTTTTTATCTGTCCATGGTTGAATCATTTCCATTGCATCTTACTGCATGAAGAGTAAGTCATATGGATCATACTCAGAAATATGTGGAGGTATATCATGGTAGTATTCACTGACATAGTTGGGCCCCATCAAATTCATCACATGTGTGTATTTATTTTCTATGTTGTGCAGGATATCATACGTGCCATCTCCCACGGGAATATATGCATGTGTAAGGTTCATACTAAGGAAACCTCCAAGGGTTGAGGACTAGGTCCTTGACAAGAGAATTCCCAAGAATTAGGGACATCGATTACCAATATATCCATGAGGACACTGATATGCAGAAAATATATCAAAAATACTTCAACGTCTTCAGATACTCCTAGTCCCTTAACTCTTCTTGAATCAATACCACAGACATTTCCATAAGGTCGGGTTGTCTTCAAACCAATTTGTCTCATTACCTTCAAAGATATGACATTTGTTGAGGCCCCTGAATCAAGCATGCAGTTGTTCAAGTGGAGGTCATTCATGCCTAATGAAAGATAAAAACGTGGGTTCTTGCCTTTTGACCGATCCAAATACATAGTGTTTAGTATGATGGGAGGATCCTCTTTCTCAACTGGTATCTATAATATCCTCAAAACTTCCCTTTTCACGGAAGGGATCTTACACATATTTGTCAATGGGACCATCATATTCAGTTATCCAAACATGTTTGCAACATCAATATTCAATTGAATGTCATCTATCGAAGTTGGCTCAGGAGAAAACTCTCATGGTGGTGGAGGTGTTGGAGCCACCTTTTCTGTTGGTGGAAGAGGAGTATCAAGCTGTGATGGAGGTGTTGAAGCATTTTTTCTTCTATAGACTAGAATTTTCCTCCTCCTTAATTCATTCTTCTAATCATCTTTTAGTTTATTCAAGGCCCAAATTCTCCTCTCTCTTTCTTCTATTCTTATGGATTCATTGATATGTTCTTAAGTAACTTGTTCATTGTTGAGATTTCAAATCATGAAGTTTATATTGATAGGAGAATATTCATCTTTTCTTGGGAAATCATCTTCCCGGTGGGGTTATTTTCATGGGAGACACCAATATTCTATATCAAATGTCCCAACAGGTTTCAAATTATCCAGGGTATTTTCCTATTGTTAAGGTCTTGGTTTCAAACCGATGTCATCTCTCTGTTGTCTGGAAAACTGAGGTCTTGGAGAAGATTGATTTATTTCCACTATAGTCATATGATTCATAAGTTGATCCTTCACTTCAACAAACTGAGTATTCATCTAGTCTATTTTCTAAGTCAGGAGAGCACCTGGATAAGGAACAATGTTGTTAGAAACCTTAGTCCTTGATTATGTCTTGTTACGGGGATATTGAAAAGGTTCTATTTTTGAATCAAGGAGATTCTCTTCAATGTCGATGTTGAACTCTTTAGCCTATGCCAATGACATGGGATTTGTATCTTTAATAATGTATCATAATTGTCCTTCAAAGGAATTCATGTAAAGGAGATAAATTGATGACGTTGAAGGATGGTAAACTGTTGGAATTTGATTGTACAACTTGTCAAATCTTGAAATGAATTCCCATACTGTTTCATTCTCCTTTTTCTTTATTTAGTTGAACTGAGTTGCAAGTGCCCCACCATATGATTTTCTTAACCATATGCCTTTAAATAAGGGGAAAAAGGAATCATAGTTCGTGATCTTATTACGAGGGAGTCCTTTGAACCAATCAATAGCTTCTTTTCTCAGTGATGAAGAGAAATGTTTCATGGCCACATATTTGTGATCAATACCTGCATTCTCCATATCACATCCCATAAAATAAATGTGGTCTTCGATAGTTATCACATTGTTTCTTGGGAACTTTGGAAAACACTTGTTGACATATGATGACATCTGGTTAAGATAACCTTATATATTGGCCATGTTAATAGGTTTGTAGAGGTCTCTTTCCCAATAGCGAGCCATTGGAGAAAGGGGAAGGGATATATGGAAAAGGTTTTAAGCAACAGGATATTTGAGAGGAGGCCTTCTTTGGTAAACCTTAAAAGGATTGAATTTCCCAGGGGGAAAAGGTTTGGGGAAAGGAGGGTTTTGGGAAGGTGGATTCACTAGATGAGCTTTAACATGAGCTCATCAAGGATGGTGGAAAGGGAACATCCCTTGGGTGGATTCGCCAGGTAATATTAGGGAAAGGATTTGGGATAGCCTACCAAAGTGTCATTAGGGTTCGAAAGAGGATTCAAAATCCTCCCCGGAAACAACGCCAAAATGTTATGGAAGAAATTGTATGTTGGGAAAATCCTTACCCAACCATGGAACAAGTGCGACAACTTGGAAATATTACACCCAATGTCACCTCGATGTAGGTCCCACACTTCAAGGGTGACTAGGTCACTGCAGGGAGATGATCTCGGTGACCCTAGGGGGATTGATATGGAGATGAATATGGATGGAAGTGAAGCCTTTATAGGTCAATTATAAATGGAATCAAGGGTAAGGAGATATGCCTTGTAATTCAAGTAATGGCTGTCCCACATGTACAATATTTCTCGGGATGATTGTACCTTCCCGAGACACAAGAAAAGAAACCTTGCAAAAGTATATGTTAGTCGGTTCTAAAAGTTAAGCTTTATATCCCTAATTTTTAGCAGTATATATCAGCTTATATCAGCAAGTAAAACATCTAAAATCATCATGTAAAGATCTGGACTAGTTAAGTAAATCAACTGTAAGTTTAACAATAAACATAGGCTGAAAAAAGGGACTTAAGGAGGTAGATTAGATGGTTGTTGTAACAAGATTTTTCTGCAGAAAATTGCAGCCTTATGTCTGCAGCATTCAGTGGCGAACAACAGAAAAATTAACCATGAAAATTTGACAAGAAATACCTCAAAATATGCACCCTAGTTAGTGGGCTAAATGACGAAAGTTGGAGAGATAGTCTAGGGTTAGATTAACTGTTATGAGAGTGTTAATAGCCCCATAGTCACGACGTCATGCTAAAAAATGGGACATTTTTCCCCTCCTGGGAAAATCGTTTGGCAAGAAATGGGTGGGATAGGTTGTTCCGGTCATCATAAAGGATGTCCAATTTGTATTTCTCTCATCTGGCATGCGGTCCCCTAGCATCCAAACTGTGGGACTGTAGCTCCATGGAATCCCAAGCTAGGCTTGTTCTCCCAAAAATGTCCACCAACTATGTCCTGCAAATACAAATGAACATACCCTCCAAGTATCTCAAGTCATAACATCATGATAAGTGGATTCTAATCAATAAATAATCCATCTAAGCATGTGCATCAAATATTTATATATCAAAAAATTAACAACTCAAAGACATTATGCAACTTGTCAAGATTAAGTATGGGAGGGTTGACAAGGTGTCCTATTGGGTAGGTCTTTCCCTAGGTCAAGGAGAGCCTTTAAGAGGTCCCTCTCTAATCCATTTAAAGTGTATGAGGTGGATGGGGTCAAGAATCAATGGGATAGGGCTCATGACATACTAGGGGTCATAGTGTATCATTCATAAGTGCCTTTGTACAGGCTATGTGGTACCTTCGTCCACAATGCATTTTTTGCAAGCCCATCATTTTCATTTTATATGTCTTTCTTTATATTTTCTTTGAAACTAGCATAAGGAGATTTTGAAGGTCACTTCCCTAGCTTGGTGACTATATGGCGGAAATTTCACCCACAAATTACTAATGGAAATGAGAAGGCTGGCTCGTGATGAGACCCCCCTTTCTCTCATCCATGCAACTGAGAGTCATTGCCCTGGTTTGGTGACCAGATAATGAAAATTCCACACCACTCGATATCCATGGACATGATAGGTTGGCTCGTGATGAGACCTCCTATCCTTAAATCTACCTTTCATGCATTTATTTATTATATTATGGGTCCCCTTTTATTCAAAGATAAGTGTTTTATTTCTTTCTTGGGTGATTCCTAGGAGAAGCATTTGGAAATTTCATATATAGATTTTATTTTTCACCCAACCCCAACCCCTCTGGGCCCTTAGCCCATTCTTCCCATATAATGAGGGAAACCCATTCTTGGGTCAATACACCCCCAAAATACCAATAGGTAAGAAAACATAGGTAAATAATGATTGTAAATGGTAGGTATGGTCGGGAATAGTATGCTGCCTCATTAAGGGATTTCCTAGCAGAAACCCCATTCCCAAAGAAGACCACTTACTAGGGAATAATGTCAACCACCATGGTGAATCAATGAAAAATGAATAATGTCCAAGCACATATCATGAAATCTAGAGAAATCTAAGATACAACATAATCAAATGGCTTAGGTATTGAAATGATGCTCACCATAATACTGACTTGTACCTCATGGAGCAAGGCCCACTTCCTTCTAAAAGAAAACTGGTGTGGTGGATGCCATCTATAAACCTATGACCATATATGGTGTTGAGTGGGTTTTCCTTTTGTTAAAATGCACATTTTTGGTGAGTAATCTCTCGGTACTCCATATCTGAAAACTTGAGGGCCTTGATACATCATCTCCTTAGTTATCCGCAAAATGGGGATAACATCTGGCTTCTACTTGGGGACATGTGCTCACCATAGAGTGCATTAGAACCACAACATCTCCTAGTATACTTGTTCCTACAAGTAAACATGAAACTTTCAAGTGCAGGATGTCCTACTCATCCTTGTTATCATATGATCATAATCCATAACATTTGAACTAATAAATAAATAAAAAATTGACATTTTTCCAAAAATTTCTAAACTAAGCATGGAATCAATATGCAAGTAGAGTAGAATGAAAATGAAATGACTCTAAACTAGTATGATCAATCAAGATGAAAATGAAGGGAATCAAAATGACTTACCTACTTACTTGGGGCACGAACCCTGGAGAAATCATGTGACCCGGGTGTGAGGTTGGAGGGCAATGGCATCTTTCTCCTATCTAATGTTGTCAGATAGTACTTTCCTTTGTCATACTTCTTTCTAATGATGTAAGGGACAAACCATGAGTTATTGTCTTTCTTTTCATATCTAGGATTTCCATTTCTTTTGTCCCACATGAGCACAATAGTTCCTTCATTGAAATTGGTGCTAGAGGTATACTGATCATATGGAGGATCTGTGTGGATGGTATCTTTGAAAATTTATTTACTTTTCTCATCTTCCCTTTGTATAATATGAATAGATTCTTTATTATGGTACTGTGCAACCTTGTTTTTATTCATCCATGGTAGAAACATTTCCACTACATCTTCCTACATGAAGGGTAAATCATATGGATCATACTAAAAAATATGTGGAGGTATATCATGGTAGTGTTCACTGACATAGTTGGGCCCCCTCAGATTCATCACATGTGTGTCTTTCTTTTCCATATTGTGCAGAATCTCATACATTCCATATCCCATGGGAATATGTGCATGTGTAAGGTTCGTACTAAGGAAACCTCCAAGGGTTGAGGACCAGGTCCTTGACAAGAGAATCCCCCAGGCATTAGGGACATCGATTACCAATATATCCATGAGGACATTTATATGCATAAAATCTATCGAAAATACTTCAACATCTTTAGATACTCCCAAGACCTTAACTCTTCTTTATTCAATACCAAAAACATTTCCATAAGGTTGGGCTATATTCAAACCAAGTTATTTCATTACCTTGAAATATATGACATTTGTTGAGGCCCCCAAATCAATCATGTAGTTGTTCAAGTGGAGGCCATTAATTCCTAATGAAAGATAAAAAGGCAATTTCTTGTCTTTTGGCCGATCCAAATACATAGTGTTTAGTATGATGGGGGGATCCTCTTTCTCAGCTGGCACCTATAATATCCTTAAAAAATCCCTTTTCACGGAAGGGATCTTACACATCTCTTTCACTGGGACAATCATATTCCATTTTCCAAACATGTTTGCAACAACGGTATTCAACTGAATGTCATCTGTTGACGTTGGCTCAAGAGGCAACTCACATACCGGCGGTGGAGGTGTTGGAGCCATCTTTTCTGTTGGTGGAAGAGGAGTATCAAGATGTGATGGAGGGGTTGAAACATTTTTTCTTCTATAGACTAGAATTTCCCTCCTCATAATTTCATTCTTTTGATCATCTGTTAGTTTATTCAAGGCCGAAATTATACCCTCTCTTTCTCCCATTCTTATGGATTCATTGATATTTTCTTGAGTATCTTGCTCATTGTTGAGATTTCAAATCATGAAGTTTATATCGCCAGGATAATATTCATCTTTTCAGAGGAAATCATATTCTTTGTGGGGTTCTTTGCATGAGAGACACCAATATTCTATATCAACTGTCCCAACAGGTTTCAAATTATCTGGGGTTTTTGCCTATTGTTAAGGTATTGGTTTGCAACCAATGTCATCTCTTTCTTGTCTGGGAAACTGAGTCCTTGGAGCAGATTGATTTCTTTCCACTATAGTCATACGGTTCATAAGTTGATCCTTCACTTGATCAAACCGAGTATTCATCTGGTCTATTTTCTGAGTCAGGAGAGCAATTGGATCAGGAACAATGTTGTTGGAAACCTTAGTCCTTGATTATGTCTTGTTATGGGGATACTGAAAAGGTTCTATTTTTGAATCAAGGAGATTCTCTTCAATGTCGATGTTGAACTCTTTAGTCTATGCCAATGACGTGGGCTTAGTATCTTTAAGAATGTATCATAACTATCCTTCAAAGGCATTCATGTAAAGGAGACAAATTGATGATGTTGAAGGATGTTAATCTCTTGGAATTTGAATGTACAACTTGTCAAATCTTGAAATGAATTCCCTTACCATTTCATTATCCTTTTTCTTTATTTGGTTTAAATGAGTTGGAAGTGCCCACAATATTCTTTTCTTGACCATCTACCTTTAAATAAAGTAGAAAAGGCATCATAGTTCATGATCTTATTATGATGGAGCCCTTTCAACCAATAAATAGCTTCTTTAGGTAGTGATGAATCAAAAAGTTTCATGGCCACATATTTGTGATCAATACCTGCATTGTCCATATCTCATCCCATGAAATAAATTTCGTCTTCGACAATTATCACATTGTTTCCTGGGAACTTTGGAAATCACTTGTTGACATCTCGCAACATATGGTTAGGGTAACCTTGGATATCGGCCATGTTAAGAGGATTGTAGAGGTCTCTTTCCCAAGGGAGAGCCATTGGAGCAAGGAGAACGTATTTAGGGAAAAGGGTTTTAGCAATGGGATATTTGAGAGGAGGCCTTATTTGGTAAACCCTAGAAGGCTTGAATTTTCTAGGGGGAAAAGGTTTGGGGAAAGGAGGGTTTTGGGAAGGTGGAGTCACCAGATGAGTTTTAAGATGAGCTCATAAAGGAGGGTGGAAATTAAAAATCCCTTGGGTGGAGTCTCCAGGTAATATTAGGGAAAGGCTTTGGGATAGCTTACCAAAGTGTCGTTAGGGTTTAGAAGAGGATTCAAAATCCTCCTCGAAAATAACGCCAAAATATTATGGAAGAAGTTGTATGTCAGGAAAATCCTGACCCAACCACATAACAAGTGCTAAAACTTGGGAATACTAGACCCAATGTCATCGCGATGTAGGTCCCGCACTTCAAGGGTGACTAGGTCACTCTAGGGAGATGATCTTGGTGACCCTAGGGGGATTGAGATGGAGATGAATATGGATGGAAGTGAGGCCCCTATAGGTCAAGTCTAAATGGAATCAAGGGTA
Organism: Picea glauca; assembly: GCA_000966675.3. NCBI lineage: Eukaryota > Viridiplantae > Streptophyta > Pinopsida > Pinales > Pinaceae > Picea > Picea glauca. Next base: position 460,391 of record JZKD02S1807458.1, on the reverse strand, counting down.
GGGAGAGATATCTTGTAAGTCAAGTAATGGATTCCCTACATGTATAGTATTTCTATGGAAGATTGTACCTACCCGAGACACAAGAAAACACACCTTGCAACGATATATGTTAGTCGGATCAGAAAGTTAAGATTTATATCCCTAATTTGAAGTAGTATATATCAGCTTATATCAGCAAGTAAAACATCTAAAATCATCATGCAAATATCTGGACTAGATAAGTAAATCAATAGTAAGTTTAACAATAAACATAGGCTGAAAAAAGGGACTTAAGGAGGTAGATTAGATGGCTATTGTAACAAGATGTTTCTGCAGAAAATTGCAGCCTTATGTCTGCAACATTCAATGGTGAACAACAGAAAAATTAATCATGAAAATTTGCGAAGAACTACCTCAAAATATGCACCCTAGTTAGTGGGCTAAATGAGGAAAGTTAGAGAGATAGTCTAGGGTTAGATTAACTGTTATGAGTGTGTTAATAGACAGGGTTATGCAGCCCTAATGGTTGCAGGTTAAATTTTGTAACAAAAATTAGAGTATTGGGAGAAAGGGGACACCCTAGTGAGGGAAAAATCCTCTCAATGAGATAAATCAACTTCAAGCAAGAGAAATTTCAAAACGTCAAATATTGTATTTCCTGATGCAATGAATTTATATCTCCAATGAAAAAATGAGTATGATTAGTTCCTTTACTATTAGGTTAATGGAGTCACAAGGAGCTTAGAGAGTCTACCTCCTTGGGGGTGTAAGCCCTTTTACTCCCAAAGACAAGTTTCCCTAAGCTAGGGTTTAAGCTAAGAGGGTGTATGTGCTTATACTTCTCTTAGAAAACCCTTAATCAATGAGATGAAGAAAAAAATGATGAAATATATGGTGGGGGTGTATTCCCTTATATTTCCCACCTAGCTCTTAGCATAACAATACTTGAACTTGAAAAAATGAGAGCAGAATAGTAGAAAACCATACCAAGATCATGAGAAATGCCAAAATAAATCACCACAAGAGCTAGAAAGCATCATCCAAAGCTAGCACTAGGTCTCTTCTATCAACCATTCAAAAAATAACCATAAGACAAGTGCAGACGAGATAAAAGAGCTAAGGGGACCAAAAATTTCAGACCAAGTCTCTCATAAGAGAGAGAGTTATGATTTAAAATGAGATCTTATGATATACATTCATACAAAAGTTATCCAACATGGTTTGTGCACAAAATAAGGAGTAAATCACAAGATTACGGGTCAACAACCCTAATATTTCCCCCTTAACGCAATAATATTAAACAATTCACTTAAAATTTCATTGTTTGCACAAATTAAACCCTAATCTATGATGACTTCACCCCTTTATGGGATGTTTTTCCACTTTGAGGAGGTCGTTGGTGTTGGATAAGTATGTAAGCACCTCCCAAGGCTACGTGTCAAGAATCTAGGTGATCTTATCATGGTGAAGACATTCATCTCCTCAAAATGATCATGTACAAACGAGTGGCACCTCACCACCAAGCCCTAGCCCCATAGTCATGACATCATGCTAAACAATGGGACGTATTTCTGCTCCTAGGAAAATCGTTTGGAAAGCAATGGGTGGGATAGGTTGTCTCAGTCATCATCAAGGATGTTCAAGTTTTATTTCTCTCATCTGGCATGGGGGCCCTTGGCATCCAACCTGTGGACTTGTAGCCCCATTGAAGCCCAAGCTAGGCTTGGTCTCACCAAACTATCCACCAATTATGTCTTGCCAATACAAGTGAACATGCCCTCGAAGTATCTCAAGTCATAACATCATGATAAGTGGTTACAATAAATAAATAATCCATCTAATCATGTGCATCAAATATTACTATATCAAACAATTAACAACTCAAAGACATTATGTGACTTGTCAAGCTTAAGTATGGGAGGGTTGACAAGGTGTCCTATTGGGTAGGTCTTTCCCTAGGTCAAGGAGAGCTTCCAAGAGGTCCCTCTCTAAGCCATTTAAAGTGTATGAGGGGGATGGGGTCAATACTCAATGGACATAGGGCTCATGACATATTAGGGGTCATAATGTATCATTAATGGGTGCCTTTGTAGAGGTTGTGTGGTACCTTCGTCTGCAATGCATTTTTTCCAGGCCCACCATTTTTGTTTTATCCTTCTTTATTTATATTTTCTTTCAAAATAACAGAAGGAGATGTTGAAGGTCACTTCCCTAGCATGGTGAACATATGGTGGCATGTTAGCCACAAATGCCTAATGGAAATGAGAAGGTTGGCTCATGATGAGACCCCCTTTCTCTTAGCCATGCAAATGAGAGTCCCTGCCCTGGTTTGGTGACCATATAATGACTATGTCGTACCACTAGATATCCATGGACATGATAGGTCAGCTTGTGATGAGACCTCTTATCGTTCAATCTACCTTTCATGCATTTCTTTGTTATATTATGGTTCCCCTTTTATTGAAACATACGTGTTTTATTTCTTTCTTGGGTGATCTTTGGGAGAAGCATCTAGAAGGCTCATATATGGATTTTATATTTTACCCAACACCAAACCCTTTGGGCCTTTAGCCCCTTCTTTCCATATAATGAGGGACAACCCCTTATTGGGTCAATACACCCAAAAATCCCAAGAGATAAGGAAACAAAGGGAAATAATGATTGAAAATGGTAAGTATGGTCGAGAATAGTATGATGGCTCATTAAGGGATTTCTGAGCAGAAAACCCATTCCCAAAGAAGACCACTTACTAGGGTAGAATGTCAACCACCAAGGTGAAGCACGAAAAAAGGAATAATGTCCAAGAACATATAATGAAATCTAGAGCAATATAAGATACAACATAATCAAATTGCTTAGGTATTAAAGTGATGCTCACCATAATATTGACTTGTACCTCATGGAGAAAGGTTCAGTGCCTTCCGGAAGCCAACTGGTGTGTTGGATGCCATCGATAAACCCGTGACCATCTATGGTGGTGAGTGGGTTTTCCATCTGTGCAAAGGGGTACTTCTAGTCAGTAATCTCTTGGCACTCCATATCTACAACCTGAGGGCCTCGCGACATCATATCCTTAGTTATCCACAAAATGGGGATAAAGGGTTGTATAAATAAGAATTGTAAGATCTGAGGAGATTGATCTTGAGTATGTTGTATCTTTGACCATATTTTGGAGAAGTATCACATTTTTGGTAACAAGATTTTGGATATAGAGTTTTGGAGTGAAATACTGAGTTAGTTTTGAATATAGAGTCATGAGTTGTAAATGAGGGTTTGGTCTCGAGATATGGAGCTTGGTTCGACATTGGTCAACCTCACCATTACCAAACTTTTGATGTAATGTGTGCATTACAGAGACTTCAATATGAATAATAAATAAGCCATATCTTTGTGGACATAGCCCAGGGGGTGTGAACCACAATAAAACATGGTGTATCTGTGTATTTTTATTTTATGTTTTTATTTATGATGAATGGATAAATGAATTTGTTAGAGTTATAATGCAACACACACTAGATCAATTATGTTATTTTACTGTAGAATGAATGTTAATGGATGAATATGATTAAAGAACGATATATATAAGTAATTTTGGAGTATAAGTATGTGTAACATCCCCATAAGAATCATCCCTTCCATCATTACAAACATCTGGGTCATGTAATCACCCATAAACCATCTTGGGTGAGACTGCTTTGTGCACTCTGTGCGCAATGTTTCCTTTTGGTCTTAAGAAGGGTCGATGGTTTCTAGGGTTTTGTTGGAGAACTAAGGTGGAACCCAGGTCATCCCATACATCCAACACTATGCATGACACATGGGATGTCAAGGTGGAATAAATCACCACTGATATGCCACTATGACATCATCTCCCAAATGTTTTCCTAAGTAAAAGGTAGGGCTTCAATATCGACGGTAAGGGTTTTCTTTTTAACAAGGAATTGCAGATCACTGGTTAGGATTACTCCTGACATATTGACATCTAAATAGATGGTCCTTTTTAGCACTCAGGGTTTTAGTGTCATCATACCTGGTGCTGGTCTTGAATCACTTTTCTTATGGAAATTACACTCTGCCAAAGAAGGATCGAGATATCCGAGCTATGAGATCGACGACTACAATCCCTTCGCATTTTAGCACTGGATTTTGAAGGGAAGACAATAAATCCACTTAGTGAGTTAGATAAATTTTGAATTCTATAGGAACTCGTTCCAATTCTTCCCATGGGTTTGGACTATTCGAAAACATTGAAGGCCATGAATTAGTTATAGAGAAACAATAATGACTCATGATATTTTCACCTATGAAATGGAATGGTCAATTTTCCATTAGTTTACCAACTGGGGAAATGTGTTCTATACTGATCCTATCATTCAGGAATTCAACTATAGTCTCATACATCTAAAATAATCATGCATGCAAACAATTTCATACAGATACAAATACATCAATCATAAATAGATTCAACATTCGAGCAATTATCTATCACAAAAATAGTCCAATCCGACTGACAAAGAGATGATGCCTTTCCTCCCAACCTTAGGCCTTGTTGCAAAGTGAATTCCTATAGCATGCCACCTCCTTTCTAAGCCATGATACCACCAAGGAAACTGACTCAGTAGGGCTCTGATATTTTTATGATCTAGAAAGGTTACTATCCATGGTCCTTCGATACATCAAAAGTTTCCACCTCCTACTAAGCTTGGGTCTCCACAGGTTTATCAAGTGATTTCTCAACTGGGTTTCCTTTGCACAAGGGATTCCCTTCTCTGATTAACAATACCTCAATGAAATCCCCTTACCAATGTCGATTTATGTCCAGTAAGTGTTGGGCCCATGATTTGCACCTTTTTTCCATATACTTTACCTTGTTTTGAAGATATTCTTAGCTATCTTTTGTCCTCTTTTGTCAATACCTTGCCTATGATTTCATGTTTTGATTGAAAGTACATCCTTTCTTAGGAATTGCATTAATTGGAGTGATAATATAGGTTGTTAAGTGGTTTCTTGCTTGATTTTAGGGTTTACTAATAATATGGCTTGAAAGCATGTCCTTGTAGGGTGATACGAGTTTTTCTCATCTTATATTTGATGTCGTTACTCCTTCATTAGTCAAGACAGTGTTCTTGTTTGAAATGTTCTTACTTTCGTTATGTATTTAATTATGTTATGTTGTTACTTGTTAAAGAATGATGGCGTTACTTCTATGGTCTCATCGAAACTTGAGCATTTAGTCTTCAACCAATGCTCAAGTATAGGAGCATTTAGTGCCAACAGGGTGAGAACAAGTCATCAATCAAAATGACAATGCCAACCATACTAGATATTCAAGGCGATGCTAGTTCACTTGAATATTCTATTTTATATATCAGTTGTAACAACGTAATTATACCCGATATCTTATACTATGTATGACTAGAACAAATATTCTATTTTGTGTAATACCATTCTAAAGAGGATGTATAAATACCCATGAACTCTCTTGAGTCAAGGTTGTCTATTGTGAATCAGAAAAAGGAACAAGTGTGCAACAAGATTCAAGAACTCATTGTATCATGTTTATTTTTAATACATGGGTAGACTGGATTGTGTTACTTGAGAATTTAATTGTGAGTTTCTTTAGCATCCCTAATTGGTGAAGGAAGGTCCCCCTCCACTGATGAGGTGATGAAATTTTAATTCTTGTTAAATAGGCACATTGTGAATTGTTTCCTATGATTGTTTAGATGTTGTGATTTATTTATGTTCCTTGTGATATTTTGTAAGTTGTTGTTTGTTAATTGTGTGAGATGTTACTTGTAGGATTTGGTTAATTACTTCTATATTGATTATGACCTTGTTGTTTCTTCTCTAAGAAATATATTTTTTCCTTTTTAATTATAGTAGGTGCATTCTCTTTCAAATCCTCATCAACTTGTGTGGATAGGATTGTTAAAACTCGACTGTGTGGAATTGAAGTAATTTCCTCTTTTGAATGGTTATGGCGTAAGTTGAATTTATTTTCCAATTCAAGATAGTTGAGTGGAGTATAGCATTTTTTTTTTGCAGCATGGAGTTTTGAAATCATAGTTTAAGGATGTGATTTTTTCAAAATATAATTAATTGATTGAGGTTCTTCGCATATACTACATGATTGTTAGTCATCAACATTTCATAGGAAATTGCAACCTACATATATCTTGGAAATAACCTTGATAGTTTTACATCCCGTGGTTGATAATTAATGTTAGTGTTATTTATATGATCTGCAAAGACATATAAAATCACCAACATTTTGGCACCATTTACGACGAGGTTATAAAGGTGTGAAAGTACAATTTAATGTTGAATTAGCGACATGGTATCTGGTGCTACTGGGGCCTAAGAATTAAAGACAGACTGTAAGAACCTACACATCTATCAGTATTAGGGATATATTTGATAGAATATTTCCCCACCTTCATTGAAGCACATAGATTACATGAGTAAGAAGAGTGTACAAAATGCATGAATAAACATAGACGATAGAGAAAGACCCC
>JZKD02S1807458.1:407384-433237 GCA_000966675.3 Picea glauca | reverse complement strand
TATATCATTTCTGTGTATTGTGAAGATTATGCTGGATATTTTACTGTTATTCTGTCATTTCTAGCATTTCGTTTCTGTTCTGCATATTTTATATATCTGGTATCTTGCAGTTTCTATGCTTTATTCTTGCTATTTTGTTTTCAAATTAATATTTTATAGTAGATAAATTGGGTATTGAGGAATTTAGAGTGATGTGAGGGGGTAGGAGGGGCCATATGAGATTCGAACTTCATGTGGTTTGCCTTTTTCAATAGAGAATATATCATTCTTGAAACCAAGAAAAGCTCATTCAAGTTTATAAACTCAAATACGACTAACAAAAAGAATTCAACAATCAAACGAAAAAATTGCAACATAGATGTGAAGGAGATGAAATTATCCATCATTGTTATAATCATATTGCGATGACGTTTCAATGAGCATGTTAGTCACTCCTATAGAATTTTTGTCGAAAATTTCCAGAAACAACGACCAGTGAAAGGTGCTAGCATTGAATGTTTCCAAACTATTCTTTTCCAAGTCATGGACATGGTATGTTTTAAGAGCTCAATTACCATGCACGAGGTGTAAAACCAAGAGAATCTCATTCAATTTTATACCATATTCATCTCCAATTTTAACTTTGGTTCATCTAACCATTTTCAAGCTGGTTTTCCATTTTACCAATTAGTGGAAATTATGCTTTAATTTGACCCTGCACAGAGTGACCTATGAATGGGGCCAGCATTGAAATGTTTTTAGTCCTTACTTGTATGCATTAAAATTTGAGATGGTTATAGTAGATGCATGTATTGATGGTATGGGAGGGTTTTGAGACTCAAAGATGACTCACATGAATAATTATACAATCCAACAATCTTAATATTGTTTTTCAAACTATGCTTCTCCAAGTCATGAACATGGTATGATTTAAGAGCTCATTAATTGTGCACGAGGTCTAAAACCAAGAGAATCTAATTCAGGTTTATACCATATTCATCTCCAATTTTAACTTTGGTTCTTCTAAGAATTTTCAAGTTGGTTGTCCATTTACCAATTAGTGAAAATTATGCTTTAACTTGTCCCCGCACAGAGTGACCTGTGAATGGGGCCAACGTTGAAATGTTTTTAGTTTGTGCTTGCATGCAATGAAATTTGACATGGTTATAGTAGATTAATGTATTGACAATATGGTAGGATTTAGAGACTCAAATATGACTCATGCGAATAATTCTACAACCAAACGATCTTAATAATTTTTTTCAAACTATGTTTTTGCAATTCATGGACAATGCATGCTTTAAGAACTCATGTACCATGCACGAGGTCTAAAACCAAGAGAAAATCATTTAGTTTTATACCATATTCATCTCCAATTTTAAATTTTGTTCGTATAACAATTTTCAACTTTATTGTCCATTTACTAATTAGTGGAAATTATGCTTTAATTTGACTTCGCACAAAGTGACCTGTGAATGGGGCCAACATTGAAATTTTTTCATTTTTTGCTTGTACACACTAGAATTTGACATGGTTTTATTAGATACATGCATTGAGGGTATGGGATGGTTTTGATACTCAAATACAACTCGTATGAATAATTATACAATTAAACGATATTAATGAATTTTTCCAAACTATGCTTCTCCAAGTCATGGATGTGGTATTCTTTAAGAGCTCATGTACCATGCAGGAGGTCTAAAACCAATATAAAATCATTCATGGGAATACCATATTCATCTCCAGTTTTAACTTCGGTTCACCTAACAATTTTCAAGCTAGTTTTCCATTTACCAATTAGTGGAAATTATGCTTTAATTTAACCCCGCACTGAGTGACCTGTGAATGGGGCCAACGTTGAAATTTGTCATGGTTATAGTAGATTAACTTGATGGTATGGGCACGTTTCGAGTCTCAAATACAACTCACACGAATAATTCTACAATTAAACGATCTGAATGAATTTTTTCAAACTATGTTTCTGTAAGTCATGAACATGGTATGCTTTAAGAGCTCATGTATCTGCATGAACGAGGTCTAAAACCAAGAGAATATAATTCAGGTTTATACCATATTCATCTCCAATTTTAATTTTGATTTGTCTAACAATTTTCAAGTTGGTTTTCCACTTACCAGTTAGTGCAAATTATGTTTTAATTTGACCCTGCACAAAGTGACATGTCACTGGGGCCAACATTGAAATTTTGTCAGTTTGTGCTTGTATGCACCGCAATTTGACATGTTTATAGTAGATTCATTCCTTTATGGTATGGGATGGTTTCGAGACTCAAATATGAATCACACCAAGAATTCTACAATCAAATGATCTTAATGAATTTTTTCAAACTATGCTTCTCCAAGTCATGGACATGGTATGCTTTAAGAGCTCATGTACCATGCAAAATGTCTAAAACCAGGAGAAGATCATTAAGGTTTATACCATATTCATCTCCAACTTAAATTTGGTTCTTGTAACAATTTTCAAGTTGGCTTTCCATTTACCAATTAGTGGAAATTATTCTTTAATTTGACCCCGAACAAAGTGACCTGTGAATGGGGCCTACGTTGAATTTTTTTTAGTTTGTGATTGTATGCACTGCAATTTGACATGGTTATAGTAAATGCATGCCTTGACAGTATGGGAGGGTTTTGAGTCTCAAATACGAATCACATGAATAATTCTACAATCAAACAATCTTATTGATTTTTTTCAAAGTATGCTTCTCCAAGTCATGGACATGGTATGCTTTAAGAGCCCATGTACCATGCACGAGAGATAAAAAAAGATAGTATCATTCAGGTTTACACCATATTCATCTCCAATTTTAACATTGTTTCATATAACAATTTTTCAGGTTGGTTGTCCATTTACCAATTAGTGGAAATTATGCTCTAATTTGGCCCCACACAGAGTGACATGTGAATGGGCCAACGTTGAAAGTTTTTTAAATTTTTATTTGTATGCAGTAAAATTTGGCATGGTTATAGTAGATGCATTCATTGATGATATGGGAGGGTTTCATGAATCGAGGGGTTCATGTCTTCATGGTTTATATATGAAAGGGATTGATTGTTTCAAGGGTTATCCATGTCAAGGTTCATATTGATTGTTTCAAGGGTTATCCATGCCAAGGTTCATAGAGATTATGGGGTACACAATGTCGAAGACCAAAATAATTAGTGGTAATAGAATATTTGTTTCTTAGTAGTTAGTGGCCATAGTGTATTAGGGGTTAACATTATTTTTTGGATCATAATATGTGAGGGAGTGATTGGGTTAGGGGAGACAATTGGGGAGACCATTGAATTCAAGGTTCGTGGATATTGGGGGGGATACTATGTCCAAGGGGGGTTATAGTGATCATAATTCTATACCATGAGATGATAATTTAATTTCAAAGATATTGTTGACCATATATCATGATGCAAACCCCCTTCCCTCGTACGGAGGCTCGTGCGACCTCTCGGTCTACAATCGATTTACACAGTAGCTGAAGTGGCTCTTAGGTTCCCACTGAACCCTTAGAATTATTTACCACAAGCATTTTCTCCTTTAACTACACAAAAATTTGGATTCATGAGGGTCTTTTTACTCCAACGGAGCCTTCAAGTGACCATGGGCCAAAACATGGGGCTTACAATTTTGAAAGAGACAAATTTGGCACTCCGGAGCTTCAATATTTGAGACCTCTAGATCCTAAACACCACTAGGATCTAGAATTGTCGAACTCTGAAGTGACAGAGGGCAGAGATCCATGGTTCAGGTGTTGTCATCAACGAACATCGAAGATTGACTTCAGGATTTGGGAATTCAGGCCTTTTCACACTTGAACACTTTTCACCCGTGATCCTCTAGATAGTCGGACTCCCGAATATGTGATAATCTTTGGACATGTGTCCATGATAGTTGAAGGTACGTATTTACTCTGGGCTCTAGGAATTCAGGTATTTTTCCTCTTGCACAACACACACCTAAAAAATATCGGAGCATCGAGGTATGAAGGACTTAAGGGTTATCATCCATGCTTCTTACCTGCATCCAACGGTTATGTGGGGTTTTAATTCCCCCCAACATATCTCATCTGTCCACCTTGGAACAAAGATATTTCTCTTCCTTAAGATTCTTTCTCTTGAAGGACTTAGATTCTGGTGCACACCTTGTGCTTCCTTCTTGAGTGTTTCTCTTGAAAAGACTCAAACCTTTGCACACACGTTTCTCTTCTCTTACAATCTAGCACTTAGACTATTCTCTACTTTTGCACTCCTTCCATAGGATTTGTGCACTCTTTCACTATCTCTCCTCTTGAGCTTCTTAAGCACTTAACAATTTTTTGAATCTGTGCACTCTTTGCACTGACCTCCCCTTTGAGATTTTATACTCCAATGAGTATAGGCACACTCCTTGCACTCTATCTACATAAACTTACACAATATCTCCTGAGCTATTTGAACATGTAACATTTTGGCCTCTGCACTCCTTGTGTGGGCACTGTGCACTCCTTGCACCTATATTTCAGAAGAGAAACAATTGAAACTTTAATAAAAATTAAGGATTCATTCAACAAGTCATTTAGATGCAAAAACACATAAAACACAAAGACAAATAATAAAAGATTTACCCAGTTACTAAATGAAAATCATGCCCATAAATCTTAAGGAAATTCTCTTCTTCTATCTTCCTTCAAAAAATATTTACAAGGAGTTCAACAACTCTCAACAACTTTCAACTTCTTCTTTCAACAATTTCCAACAACCTCTTTTGGACATAGATTACATTGATTTATACATGAGGGGGCTTCTCGATCCTTCCCTCCAGACTATTCTAGTGCTTTCATATCACAAATTAAAAGCATCCTACTACTAGGATTATTACAAGAAATTAATAATTACACTTTAGATATGAGTCAATGCTCAAAATGTGTACAATCCTACATGAATTAAAAACAAATACAATCCCCTGTATCACATACAATGGCTCTAGCTTCGATATCTCATGGGATATTTAATTACAAAACTTGCAAAATTTAAAATGGCGCACCCTCCTTGGAATCCAAACTAGTTAAGTGTGTTTCATTGTGTTAGCATCAGAAGTCACTCTTGGATTGCGGCAGGAACAGAGCCTGATGCCCATTAGTTTTATGTCACGATTGGTATATAAGGGGGTGATCAAATGGATGCAGACCCAGAAGAATATCGTTTTCACTCAGAATCCTGAGCCAGGCTATGCACAAGAAGGTGAAGTCTTGATCTAACTTTAGTGAGTAAGTTGTAATAAGAGTGAGTAGGAGGAAGACTTCAGAGAGAAACTGCAAAGGTATGTTGTAGGCATCAAACTTCCAACAGTCAGTAGAAGAAAGAACAAACACTAAAATGTGCCAGGATGACACAGTTACAGTAACACGATGATCATACCTGCATCACGGTGGCTACTGTAATAGCTCGCTTGAATATTTCAATGAGCTACTCAGGGTAAGAGGGAGAAAAAGACACACGAGACTGATTTAAAACTAGTGAAAACATTGTCATGATCAAACATACATCATGCAACATAATCAACCTCGACTAGACCTACCAATTCTGTGTGTCTTAAAACAAAGCTTACAAAGATATGGAGAGAAGTTGAATTTCATTAAATAGGAGGTCTCAGATACAACTCATAACTAGAGAACCAAAAATTTCATTAAATTTTTACAATTAGGGAGCATAGCTCAACCATCGATGATACAGAAAATGGAAAAAATGCCTACATATACTCAAAGCAAAAAACCCAGTAGCAGGTTCGAGTCATGACATTGAGATTTTTATGTTTGCATGCTTCCTGGCAGACTGAGCGTGCAATCTATAGTCATACATGAACTCTGCCATATGCAACAGTGTTTCAGAACGAGCCTGCGAGTGAGTTGACTAGCTGAGAGTCCTTTCCTGGGCTTTCTATTTATGGTGGAAATGATGTCCACCCACCACCAACTACTTCAATAACTAATTCCTCGAGATCTCAAAGGACTTGGTCAACTCTACACCTGGGAGTCGTGGAATACTATCGTTGGCTATCTATTTCTTCGTTGGATTGCTATAAGAGGACCCACTAATGAGCATGGATGAGGATTTAACAAGGGAGGTGAAATGAGAGATGACCATGTGGACAAATATGATGGATGGAAGGTGACTGGGAGAGTGCGGTAGTGGAAGGTGCATGTATTACACTGAGACAAGTCAAAGGTGGAAGACGTGGGGAAGAATGAGGTGGATGAATGGATATAGGTTTTGGGAGGTGAGAGGGATGAGAGGAAAGAGTACAAGATGCCAGGGAGAATGGGGGTCACATGGAGTGCGAGACACATGGAAAGAGGTGAGTGGCGGGCAGATGTCAGTGGAAAGTAGAGGCGGTAAGTGGTTTAGGGGAAGGGGTATGAAAACAAATAGGAGGGAAACACGATAAGATGGGGGCCCATTTGAAGCCACTCCATTCTGGACCCCCCCCCATTAAAGGCAGAATGGTGAGGGGGTTCTGAAATGGGATCTATGTCGTAGATCTGGGCACGCAAATTCTAGTTGCCTAGATCTGAGTGCCCCTTAGTGCTAATTCCAAACACCCCCCCCTCGTTAAAGGTAGAATGACGGGAGGGGGGGGGGGTTTGAAATGGGATCTGTGTTGTAGATCTGGGTGCGCAAATTCTGGCCACCCAGATCTACGCGCCTTTTAGAAAAAATGTGCCCACTCAAAATTTAGCACAAGTAGGTTTTTCACCCTTTTCTTCCTCCCTTTTCACCAATGAAGGGAAAATCATGAGGAAACACACCATTATAAAAAATAGTGATAACATCAGGCTCCATGGGGGATGGCATGCCCCCTACGGGATGCCAAGAACTCTTTTTGCATCTCTAGTGCCTTAGTATTGGGTTGTGGAGTCATGCTCTGAGATATTATGTAGAAAAGAACCTACTGAAAATCTGAAGTACTTTATTTACAGAACATGAAGAAAACACACATGCTCTGGAGGAAGCTTATTTCTGTACAAAAACTAAGCTAACTGATATTTACAAAGAGCTAGGTGAAATCATACTTCCACCAGAGCCATTCAAACAAACTCCTAACTGAATAATTATTTATTCTATCACCGATAAAGGGATAATGGAACAGTGACAACATATTGGTTATAGTATTTAGTGTTCCTCCAAGTGCCAAAGATAATATAATGTTGGGAGGCTTTAATACAAGGAAAAAATGCAACTCCATGTACTCATAAAATAGGGGTCATAAAAAAGGTGACAAAACTTACTAGGCCGACAATGGTAAGTTTTCTCTATTTCACAGTTGCTCCCATATGGCCGAAAGTCTGTGGCAAGCATGGATGAGTGAAAATTTGATGCAGGCCATTGATCCACTTCTCCTTGGTCTACTCTGATCACATTTGCTAGATGATGGAAAGAAATATCCACATGTATAACAATGGATGGCTCTTTCTCCCTATCCTGTTGTTTATTTATGATTGTTGGAGATGGGAACAACTGCATATCTAGCCCCTCCTCTTCTTCACTGGGATATTCATAAAACATGGGATGCTCTTGGTCAGTGTCTGAAATAACTTCTTCATTATAGACCATGCCGCCCAAAACATCTGCTTCAAGGACAGGAATATCCTCTGCATCGTTATATGAGTAAAAAATAGGCTGCTCATATCCAGGATTTTGAGGGAAAGGTCTGTAAGGAAAATCAGTTTCCATAATAGGCTCATTCTCTGCACTTTCCTCACTAGGGAAGCAAACATTGATTTCATTTTATGCAAATGAACAAGGAAGAGAATGAACTGATCTATGATCCAATTCATCTCCACAATCCTCACATTTTGTTTCTGAATCAACTATATCTTGAGTGAAATCGTTGTATCTCTCACAACAACTATGAAAAATTAACTCAGAGGGATAAAAAATCTGATAGTGAGCATTGAAAGCTACGTGAACAGGGATGATTTTAAAGATGGAAATTTATTTTAAAATGTAGAAACCTTGGCGAATATCACTAATCCTTCATATGCCAACTATAAATGATTGACGATATTTTTGTAAAAATATTCAAATTTCTTAGGATTTTATATAGTTTTTATAAAATTTTGGCGATTTTTAAGGTAAAATAAAATTATCCTATAGAATTTGGGCGAATCATTTTTAAAATAGCGAATCTCATTTTTGTAAAAACCATGGAAAATTAGCCCATGAGCGAAATTTAGCCCCTAAAATCATCCATGTACGTGAAATGCTAGTAGGTGGCAGGGAGTAAAACCACTGATGGGCATCTCCCTCCAATGATAACCTGGACATATTCATCAAGACATCCTGGTGAAAAAATTTGTGCTCAAGCATGCATATATGAAAATTAAACAGATGCTCACTAGGATGATCATTCTCGCTGCCTTTGAACCTCGGAAGATAGTCCTCCCATTCATTTATAGGTGACACTGGATGGGGATAACTAGCTATGGATGAGAAATCGAAGGGGGAAAACCACTTGGCTAGGATAGCCTCCATAGCCCCTTTGATTTGTCTCCCTCAGTGGAGTCGCCAAAAAATTATGCATAGTGGAGTCGCCATGGTGAAATATAATGAGTTATAACAATGTGTCTATCTTCAGTGCACCATCTAAAACTGAATCTCTACAATGTGGCTCTTTTTAGGGAGCTTTAGGTGTGCTAGAGGCATTTGTGGAGTGGAACTTGTGTGTTTTCCTCTCAGGAGCCACAAAACAATGGAGCCTCCAGTGGATTCGCATCAATGAAGTCGCCAGGTGCACAGTAACAATCTTGGAGGGCTTTGATGTCTGATGCACCTTCAGAACCAAAGACTCAATGTCGTTCAATCCCAGGGAAAATATTCAACTTCGTCCCTGGAAATGGCGCCATAAATGTTAGCATCAGAAGTCACTCCTGGATTGCGGCAGGAGTAGAGCTTGATGCCCATCAGTTTTATGTCACGATTGGTATATAAGGGGGTGATCGAATGGATGCAGACCTAGAAGAATATCATTTTAACTTAGAATCCTGAGCCAGGATATGCACAAGCAGGTGAGGTATTGATCTAACTTCATTCGATAAGTTGTAATAAGAGTGAGTAGGAGGAAGACTTCGGATAGAAACTGCAAAGGTCTACTGCAGGCATCAAACTTCCAACAACCCGTAGAAGAAAGAAAAAACACTAAAATGTGCCAGGATGACACAGTTATAGTAACACAGTGATCATACCTGAATCATGGTGGCTACTGTAACAACTCACTTGAATCTTTCAATGAGCTACTCAGGGTAAGAGGGAGAAAAAGACACATGAGATGGATTTAAAACTGGTGAAAACACTATCATGATCAAACATACATCATGCAACATAATCACCCTCGACTGGACCTGTCAATTCCGAGTGTCTTACAACAAAGATTACAGAGAGATGGAGAGAAGATGACTTTCATTAAACATGAGGTCTCAGATACAACTCATAACCGGAGAACTATAAATTTCATTAAATATTTGGAATTTGGGAGCATAGCTCAACCATCGTTGATACAGAAAATGGAAAAGAATGCCTACATATACTCAAAGCAAAAAACCCAGCAACAAGTTCAAGTCATGGCATTGAAAGCTTTACGTCTGCATGCTTCCTGGTAGACTGATCATGCAGTCTCTGATTAGACATGAACTCTTCCATACACAACTGTGTTTCAGAACGAGCCTGCGAGCGAGTTGACTAGCTGACGATCCTTTCCTAGGCTTTCCATTTATGGTGGAAATGATGTCCACCCACCACCAACTACTTCAATAACTGCTTCCTTAAGATCTGAAAGGCCTTGGTCAAATATGCACCTAGGAGTCGTGGAAGACTTTCATTGGCTATATGCTTCTTCATTGGACTGCTATAAGAGGACCCGTCGATGAGCATGGATGAGGATCTGATGAGGGAGGTGAAACGAGAGATGACCATGTGGAAAGATATGATGGATGGAAGGTGACTGGGAGAGTGTGGCAATAGAGGGTGCATGTACTACATTGAGACAGGTCAAAGGTGGAAGACGTGGGGAAGGATGAGGTGGATGAAGGGATATAGGTGTTAGGAGGCGAGAGGGACGAGAGGAAAGAGGAAAAGACACATGGGAGAATGGGGGTGATAGGGAGTGCGAGACACATGGAAAGAGGTGAGTCAAGGGAAGATGTTAGTGGAAAGTAGAGGTGGTAAGTGGTTTAGGGGAAGGGCTTCGACAACAAATGGGAGGGCGACATGATAGAATGGAGTCCCATTTGAAACCACTCCATTCCAGACCCCCCCCCCCCCATTAAAGGCAGAACGATGGGGGGGGGTCCGAAATGGGATCTGCGTCATAGATCTGGGCACGCAAATTCTGGCTACCCATATCTGAGCGCCCCTTAGTGCTAATTACAGATCCCCCCCCCTTGTCAAAGGCAGAACGACGGGGGGGGAGGGGTCTGAAATGGGATCTGCGTCGTATATTTGGGCGCACAAATGTTTTTTGCCCAAATCTGAGCGCCCTTTAGAAAAAATGTGCCCACTCAAAACTTAGCACAAGTGGGTTTTTCACCCTTTTCTTCCTCCCTTTTCGCCAATGAAGGGAAATTCATGAGGAAACACACCATTACCAAAATTAGTGATAACACACTGGATGTTGAGTCATATTCCACCTTGCCTCATTAGATGATGACGATGATGCTCCTACATCATACTCCTCTAGACAAAATATTCATGGACTCTTGTCCATGAGCTCTTCCATTGTCTTTCCATTCTTTTGGATATTGGTTTCAGTTATCCAATTGTCATCTTCTGCTAGATGATTCTCCCATTTAACTAGATATTCATAGTAAACTTTCCTCCTGGTGTTTTTTGCAATTCTATGATCCAAAATCTTTTCTATCTATGGCTTCTTGTTATTGGAATTTGTCGCTTCCACTGAATCTCATATTGATCATATGTCCCTTCTTTTTCATCCATATTGTAATGGTATAAGTATGCTACATTGAATATTGGTGAAATTCCAATTTCTTATGGAAGTTCAATCTCATAAGCATTTGTAGCGCGTTTTATGAGGATTTTACAAGGGCCTATGTTCTTCACATTCAAATTATTATATTTCCCTCTTCAAAATATTTCCTTCCTCAAGTGTGCCAAGAATTTATCCTTGATCTCAAAATGCACTTATTTTCTTCTCTGGTCTACTCTGTTCTTATATCTTTGGCTTCTATCCCGTAGCTGTCTTTTGATTTGATCATGCAACTTTTGCATATCTGTAGAAAAATCCTCTACTACTGCACTTTGAAATTTAGTCTGTCCCAAATATCTCAATTCTAAAATTCCTCTTGGATGCATTCCATATACTATCTAGAATGGACTCTTACCAGTACTCTTGTTTTGTGAGTCATTATATGAAAACTCCACTTGAGGTAAAACTTGATCCCACTGACTGTTATGTTCAGTTACAAAACTCCTTGTCAAGTTCACTAAGCTTGTATTCACTACCTCAGTCTATACATATGTTTTAGGGTGAATGATGAACTAAAATACAATTTTTTTTCCAGCTTATTCCACAAAGTCCTCCAAAAATGTCCCACAAATTTGGTATCTACGTATGAGACTATACTCCTGGGTAACGCATGCAATCTCAAAATCTCCTTGAAAAATAGATTGTCTATGTGGGTAGCATCACTGGTTTTGTGACATGGTATAAAATGTGCCATTTTTAAAAATATTTCAACCACCACAAAGATCGAATCATTTATGTTCTGGGTTCTTGGCAATCCCAGAACAAAATCCATACTTACAACATCCCATGCCCTATCTAGAATAGGTAAAGGTTGGTACAATACTGTGTGTTTCTTCTTTCCTTTAGAATATTGGAAAATTCTACATTTATCCCTGAACTTCTTCACATTAGACCTCATCCCTAGACAATAGTATGAATAACTCAATTGTGCATATGTTTTATCATGGACAAAGTGTCCAACCAATCTTCCACTATGTTTCTCCTTCAACAAATTGTCCCTCATTGAGAATCTTGGGATACACAATCGACTTCCTTTGAATAATATTCCTTCTTGGATCATATACGCCATCCATTAATTTCTATCCCTCAACAAAGGATTTTCACATGCTTCGTAAGATTCCTTGAAATATGGGTCTTCCTGGTACATCTCCTTGAGGTGTTCAAATCCCAAAGTCTCCACTTGGAATTCCTGTAAGATTAAACATCTCCTTCTCAAAGAATTTGCAACTTTGTTAGCACTCTCATTGATATTCTTAATGACAAAAGTAAAATTCTGCATGAATTCTATCCATTTTTCATGTCTCTGGTTCAATTTCTCTTCTCTTGTTATGAACTACAAAGCATGATTGCCAGTATACAAAATAAACCCCTTTGGCATAAGATAATGTCTCCACTTTTTCAAAGATTGAATTATAGCATAAAATTCCTTGTCATATGTCGAATAATTCTTCTTATCATCATTCAACTTCTCACTGAAATAAGAAACAGTCTTATCATCTTGACTTAGAACTGCACCAATGGCTACTCCACTTGTATCACATTTGACCTGGAAATTATTCTTAAAGTCTAGCATAACTAAAATAGGTTATGTTATCTTTTCTTTCAACACTCTAAATCCTCTCTCGGCTTCTTTTGTCTAGTCAAAAGATCCATGTTCCTTCTTTATAGTATCTAGTATAGGTGCGAAAATCCTTTTGAAATTCTTAATGAACTTTCTATAAAAACTCGCTAACCCTTGGAAACTTCTTACTTCAAACACATTTCTTTGAGAAGGCCACTCTCTTATATCCCTCACCTTTTCTGGGTCCATCTTCAATTCATTTGAAGAGATTACAAATCCCAAATACACAAGTTTTGTCTTCATAAAAGAACATTTCTTCAAATTCACCAACATCTTTTCTCACTACAACCTTCCCAACACCATCTTCAAATGTCTTAAATTCTCCTCTTTAGTCTTACTGAAAACTATAATCTCATCTATATAAACAATCACAAACTTCCCAATAAAATCTTTGAGTATTTCATTCATTAACCTCATGAACGTACTTGGAGCATTCGATAAGCCAAATGACATAACAAGCCACTCATAGAATCCTTCATTTGTTTTGAATGTTTTTTTCCATTCATCTTCCTCTCTCATTATTATCTGATGATAACCACTCTTCAAGTCTATTTTGGAAAAATAACTAGCTCCACTCAAATAATCCATTAAATCATCCATTCTAGGCAAAGGAAATCTATACCTGATGGTTATATTGTTGATGGCTCTAGAATCTGTGCACATTCTCCAACCTCCATCCTTATTTGGACTCAAAACAGTTGGTACTGCACACGGGCTCAAGATTTCTCTGATCAAACCCTTATCCAACAACTCTTGGACCTTGTCCTTGACCTCTTCATTCTCCTGAGGGATCAATCTATATGTTGTTGTGTTTGGTAAAATTTCTCCCGGAATAAAGTCAATATGGTGATTGATACTCCTGATGGGTGGTAAAGTATGAGGTAACTCATCCACCACAATGTCAACAAACTCATCCAATAACTTTTGAACTTTTATAGGAAAATCATTCATAGAAGTGCTTGTAAGGATGACTCTCGGCTTACCTATAACAACAAACTGCATTTCCTGGTCTTTCTTGACTTCTTTCAAGAGATCCTTCCCACTCATGAGAAGTATATTAGGACTATCCTCCTCTTTGACTCTTTTATCTTCTATTGGAAACACCATATGCTTACACCTATTTTTCTCAAGGGTATAAGTTACATTCTTCCTCCCATTATATATGACATTCTTGCAATATTTCCATGGTATTCCCAACAGAACATGATAAACATCCATGGGTATGACATCACATAAAACTTCATCCCTATAACCACCTATTTTAAACTCAACTTTACATTGTCTACTTACCATGACTTGATGTCCTTTATTAAACCATGACACCTTGTATGAATTCATATGTTTTGTCGTCTCCAACTTGAGATTTTCCACCATCTATGTGGATACCAATTTGCCAGTACT
This sequence comes from Picea glauca, assembly GCA_000966675.3. Taxonomy (NCBI): domain Eukaryota; kingdom Viridiplantae; phylum Streptophyta; class Pinopsida; order Pinales; family Pinaceae; genus Picea; species Picea glauca. The sequence goes on along the minus strand of JZKD02S1807458.1, from coordinate 419,204 downwards.
TCCATTGTTTATGATCAGTTTGCATACACTATCTCTAGTTTTTCAAGTAGTTCTGAACAAACTGTTTATTTGAACTGGTTCTCGTACCTCTTTCTATGTATTTATGAGATCTTTCCTCATCATGAGGGATCTTCCTTCTTCAACTGCTTCTACTTTCATCTTTGTCTCCACATTCATCTTATGTACCTCGGAAATGTGAGATTCTTTAACTCCTGTATTCTTCGTTTCGGGACATTCCCAAGACATGTGCTATGTTTTTCCACAAGAATAACATTTCACTTCTCCTCCTATGCCTCTTCCTCTACCTCTTGGAAAATGATTTCTTCCTCTAGATTATCCTCCTATTTCTATCTGACTGTTATATCCTTTAGCTTATCTCCTGAATTTATGTAACCTTTCTCTGGTGATTCCTCTTACTCTATTTGGACTCTTTCCTCTGCCTCTCTGACTCTTATTTCTTGTCAATTGTTCTTCTACCTTCAGGGATACACGATAATCATCTTTCATAGTCCTCATTTTCATCATACTAATATCATCTTGGATTTCATAACTCAATCCATTAATATACGTAACAAATTTCTCTTCATCATCCTCCCTGTGTCCTACTCTTCTATTCAACTTATACAATTCTTCACTATACTCCTTCACTAACAAACCTTTCTGTCTCATATTCTGCAACCTTATGAATATATTCAACTGATAATCCTTGATTATGAATTTAGCCTTGATATTATCTACCATTCTATCCCAACTCTTTATATTGGACTTACCTTTTCTCCTTATATAGGCTTGCAACTTGTCCCACCATAAAGTTGCATGTCCCTTCAATATGGTCAATGCATGTTTTACCTTATCCTTATCATCAATATCCTCATAGATAAAGTACTTGTCTAAAGCACTTATCCAGTCAAGAAATTATTCTACATTCAAATTACCTTCATGCATCGGGACTTCCATCCTTTCTTCGGTTCCCATCTTGAAAACATCTCTTAGCAATCGCTCTTTTGTTTCTTGTTCTCCTACAACTTATACTTCTTCTTCTATATCTTCACTTTCATCTTCACTAACATTACCAATCTTATTTTCTTTCCTTTGTGTTGTTTCCATGGAATCCAACCTTGCATGAAGTTGTCTCATTTTTTCTTCCATGGCTGTCTTGACCATATGTTTGTCCCTGCGTCTCCTTGGTGGAATGACTCTAAGAATTTCTTCCCATAGAGATTATTCCCGCTCTTATACAACTTGATGCAAACCCCCTCCCCTCCTATGGGGGCTCAAGCGTCCTCCCAATCTAAGATAGATTTACACAGGAGCCAAAGTGTCTCTTAGGTTCCCACTGAACCCTTAGGATTCTCGAGGTTATTTTTACTCTAGCGGAGTCTTCACGTAACCTCGATCCAAAACCTAGAGATAAAAATTTCAAAGTTCAAAATTGCGAAGATTCGGTCTTTGGGACCTCTAGTAGAGATCCATGGTGTATTTCAAGCTATAGGGACCTTCTTTTAAGATGCCTTATATTTCCATTTAATTAGTCAAGATAAATTTGAGAAATTTGGTTTGCACATATTAATTTCCAAGGAACACTGAAGTGATGGAGGGTAGAGATCCACGGTCCAAGTGTCCCCATCAACGAATGACCAGGATTGACTTCAGGCTTCGGGACTTCGGGCCTTTTCATTCCTGAACACTTTTCACCTGTGATCCTTCGGATAGTTGGACTCCCGAATATGTGATAATATGTAGACACTTGTCCCTAACAACCGATGGTCCAGATTTACTCCAGGCTCTAGGACTTCGGGGATTTTTCCTCGTCCACAACACACACCTAAAAATTGTTAGATTAACGAAGTTAGAAGTATGTAAGGGTTATCATATGCACTTCTTACCTGAATCCAATGGTTGTGTGGGGTTATAAATTTCCCCAAACACATCTTGTCTATCCACCTTGGAACAAAGAGATTTCTCTTCCTTAAGCTTCTTTCGCTTGAAGGAAATAGATTCTAGAGCACACCTTGTGCTTCCCTCCTAACATTTTCTCTTGAAAATACTTGAAACTTTGTGCACACTTTTCACTTTGCTTACAGTCTATCACTTAGATTCTTCTCTCCTTTTTCACTCCTTACATAAGATTTTCACACTCTTGCACTATCTCTGCTCTTAAGCTTCTTCAACAATTAACAAAGTGTTGACTCTGTGCACGCTCTTCACTGACCTCCCCTCTAATATTTTATACTCGAATGAGTATGAGAACACTCCTTGCGTTCGCTATGTGTAAACTTACACAATCTCTCATGATCTATTTGAACCTATAATGTTTCGGCCTCCACACTCCTTGCATGGGCACTGTGCACTCCTTGCACCGAGATTTCAGAAGAGAAACAATTGAAACTTAAATAAAAATTAAGGATTCATTCAACAATTCATTTAGATCCACACACACATAAAACACAAAGACAAATAACACATCATTTACCCAGTTATTAAATGAAAATCATGCTAAAATATATGAAGGAGATTATCTTCTTCTATATTCCTTCAGTGAATATTTACAAGGAGTTCAACAACTCTCAACATCTTTCAGCTTCTTCTTTCAACAATTTCCAACAACCTCGTTTGCACTTAGATTACATTGATTTATACATGAGGGGGATTCTTGAGCCTTCCCTCTAGACTATTCTAGTTCTTTCAAATCACAATTAAAAGCATCCTACTACTAGGCTTATTACAATAAATGAATAATTACACTTTAGATATAAGTCGACACTCAAAATGTGTACAATCCTATAGGCATTAAAAACAAATACAATCCCTTGGAGCACATACAATGGCTCTAGATTTGAGATCACATGGGATCTTTAATTACAATGCTTCCAAAATCTAAAGTGACATGCCCTCCTTGGAATCCAAACAAGTTAAGTGCACTGCATTGGATGTTGAGTAGTCTTCCACCTTGCCTCATTAAATGATGATGGTGATGCTCCTGCATCATATCACAAATTAATTAACATGATAATTTTATAAATGCATTATAAAGAAATTGAAATAAATAAAAATGGTAAATTAAGAGATAAAGGGTTATAGGGGTTAAGATTCATAATTTATTAGTAGGTTCAATCTATTATGATGTTACTATGTTTAGAACCATAATGTATTCATTTGTTATTGTGTTTGAGGTCACACTATGTTCACTAGGGGTGATTGTTTGAAGAGTTTTAGGGATGAAAGGGTATACCAAGTTCAAGTTGATAGTGATGGTCGGGGGTTATCATATACTAGGGATTGATTGTGTTAAAAGTCATAATTATTAGGGGGTTATTGCATCAAGGATCAAAGGGACCAATGATCAAATTCTATTATGGGGTTAATGTGTTCAAAGTAATAATGTATTAAGGGGTCGGTGTATGAGACGATTAGTGTGTTCAAAGTAAAAATGTATTAAGGGATCGATGTATGAGAGGGTTAGTGTGTTTGAGATCATAATGTATTAAGGGGTTAATAGATTTATATGGGGCTAGTGTGTTTAGGATTATATTTTATTAGGGGTTTCATGTCTTCATGGTTTCTATATGCAAGGGGGTGATTGTTTCAAGGGTTATCCATGTCAAGGTTCATAGGGATTAGGGTGTACATAGTGTATAGAACCATAATAATTAGTTTTCTTAGCATATTAGTGGATTAGTTGTTAGTGGCCATAGTGTGTTAGGGTTTAACATGACTGTTTGGGTCATAATGTGTGAGGGAGTTATTGGGTTATGAGAAACCATTTAATTCAAGGTTCATGGAGATTGGGGGATATACTATATCCAAGGGAGGTTATAGTGATCAAGATTTTATACGATGACATGATACTTTAATTTCAAAGATATTGTTAACAATATATGACACATTAATTAACCTCATACTTTTATAAATGAATTATAGTAAAATTGAAATAAATAAAAAGGGTAAATTAAGAGATCAAGGGTTATAGGGGTTAAGATTCATATTGTATTAGTAGGGTCAATCTATTATGATGTTACTATGTTCATAACCATAATGTATTCAATTTTTAGTGTGTTTGAGGTCATACTATGTTCACTAGAGGTGATTCTTTCAAGAGTCATAGGGATCGTAGAGTATACCATGTTTAAGTTCATAGTGATTTTTAGTGGTTATCATATAATAGGGATTGATTTTGTTCAAAGTCATAATTATTAGGGGGTGATTGAAACAAATATCAAAGGGATCAATGGTAAAATCTCTATTAGGGGGTTAGTGTGTTCAAAGTAATAATTTATTGAGGGGTCGTTCTATGAGAGGGTTAGTGTGTTTGAGATCATAATGTCGTAAGGGGTTAATGCATTTATATGAGGCTAGTGTGTTTGGGATTATAGTTTCTTAGGAGGTTCACGTATTCATGGTTGATATATGCAAGGGGGTGACTGTGTCAAGGGTTATCCATGTCAAGGTTCATAAGGATTAGGGGGTACACAATGTCCAGGACCATAATACTTAGTGGTCATAGAATATTAGTGGCTTAGTGGTTAGTGGAAATAGTTCCTTAAGGGTTAACATGATTGTTTGGGTCATAATGTGTGAGGGAGTGATTGGATTCGGGGAGACCATTTAATTAAAGGGTCATGGAGATTTGGGGGTATACTATGTCCAAGGGGGGTTATACTGATCGATATTTTATACCATGACATGATACTTTAATTTCAAAGATATTTTTGACCATATATCACATATTAATTAACCTTGTACTTTTGTAAATGCATTATAATAAAATTGAAAAAATAAAAAGGGTAAATTATGAGTTAAAGGGTTATAGGGGTTACGACTCATAGTGTATTAGTAGGGTCAATCTATTATGGTTTTAATATGTTTAGAACCATAATGTGTTCATTGTTAATTTGTTTGAGGTCACACTATGTTCATTAGGGCAGATTGTTTCAAGAGTCTTAAGGATCAGAGGGTATACCATGTTCAAGTTGATAGTGATTTTTGGGGGTTATCATATAATAGCTATTCATTGTGTTCAAAGTCATAATTATTAGGGGGTGATTACATCAAGGATCAAAGGGATTAATGACCAAATTATATTAGGGGGTTAGTGTGTTCAAAGTAATAATGTATTAAGGGGTCAGTCTATGTGAGGGTTAGTGTGCTTGAGATCATAATGTTTTAAGGGGTTGATGGATTTATAGGGGGTTATTATGTTTGGGATTATAGTTTATTAGTGAGTTTGTAATATACCAGATATAAAAGGTATGAATAACATAAATAAAATTCTAGAAATGGTAGAATAACAAGAATATAACCAGAACAATCACCACAATAGCATTGAAATGATATAAGAATAACGACAGAAATAACACTTTGATTCTGAAAGCAATGTTCATGGGCCTCTTCAAGGGGGAAAACTCTATTTGAGCAGAGCTATATTACAATAATATCCAAGATAGGGTTCGCATACCCTCGACTCCTATTTATACTAAATATGTCTATCAAAAGAAGAATCTAGAGGAAGATCCTTCTAGAAGCAGAAGCTTCTATTAGGTATTCTTACATTCGACTTATTCTATTTTATTTCAAAGCCTTATTAATATTGACCTTTATTACATATGAATATATTGTTCTGCCTATGTGCAGGTTAGGACCCTAACATGTCCTCCCCCTTAGGAAATTGTTGCAGAATGGTAGTTGATTCCCAAGTGGCATCTATTGGAGTTGTATCTTTCCACTAGACTAACACTTCCTTGATGGTTCTCTGACGCAGGCGATGCTCACGCTAGTCCAAAACTGCTTTTGGTTGTAGCCAAATGGATCCTTTTTTGGCTAACTCGGGAAGGATGCTTTGAATTTGGCACTTAGTTCCAATCACCTTATTTAAGCATGAAACATGAAAAACAGGATGTAGCTTCAAATGACTGGGAAAAGCTAATTGATAGGCTACTTATCCCACACACTTGAGAACAGTATAAGGACCATAAAATTTGGGCACTAGCTTCTGACAATGCTCAGCCTTGAGGGAATTTTTCTTGTAAGGTTGCAGTCGAAGAAACACCTGATCCCCTTATGCAAATTGATGTTCAGAGTGACCTTGATTTGATTTTTTCTTCATGTGATTATGTGCCATGACCAAATTCTCTTTGAGGGTACGGATAATAGCCTCTCGAACTATAAGTGTTTGGTCAACCGCCTGGACATTCGAGACACCAGGTAAGTATTATAGAATTGAAGGTGGCTTATGTCTATATATCACTTCAAAAGGAGTCATGCATGTAGCTATATGGTATGAAGTGCTGTACCACCATTCAGCTAGGAGTAACCATTGAGCCCACTGATTTTGATTTTTCGAGGCAAAACACCTCAAATATGTTTCCAAAAATTTGTTGACAACTTCCGTTTGACCATCACTCTGGGGATGATAAGTTGTGCTGAGATGCAATTTGGTGCCTTGTAGCTTGAACACTTCTTGCCAAAAATTTCTTGTGAAAGTTGGGTCGCGATCAGGAACAATAGAGTGCGACATGCCATGAAGCTTGAAGACTTGATCCGTGAAAATTTGAGCCACCGTGGATGTTGTAAACAGGTGTTGAAGAGCACAGAAATGAGCATACTTGGAAAGGCGATCAACAACCACCATGATGACTAATTTGTTTCCCGATTTGGGTAAGTCGGTAATAAAATCCATAGATATATCCTTCCAAATAGCAGGTGGAATCGGAAGCGGTTGTAGTGTGCCCGAAGATTTGATTGTTTCTCCCTTGTTGCATTGAAACACATCACATTAAATGACAAAATTACGAATGTCCTGTTTCATACCATCCCAGAAAAAAGAACATTTGACCCTGTCATAGGTTTTGGTGAACCCAGACTGCCCTGCTGTGGGTGTAGCATGAAGCTCAAAAAGTAACATGGATTTAAGCTTTGATTGTTTACTTAAATACAAATGGCCTTTGTATCGAAGCTCATCATGGATCCAAGAGTACCCTGTGGAAGCTAGAGCATTGGAATGCAATTGTTGGATCAGATGCAAAATTTTGGGATCTTGTAGCCATTCCTGGCGAATGGCTTGGAGCCAATCTGGTACAACGAAGGAAGGAGGAAAAAATGATCCTTCATGTTCATATTTTCAGGAAAGTGCATCCACAACCACATTGTCTTTTCCTTTATTTTAAGTGATCTCATAATCATATCCAAAGAGCTTAGTCACCCATTTTTGTTGCTCCGGGGAGGAAATGCCTTGTTCCAGAAAATACTTGAGGCTTTGATGGTCTGTCTTAATTTGGAAACGTTACCCCAATAGATAAGGGTGCCATAGATCAATGACATGCAGAATAGCCAACATTTCCTTTTCATAGATTGATTTTCCTATATTTCTTTCAGACAATTTCTTGTTGGTAAAGGCCAAAGGTCGAACCTCTTGCATGAGGACAACACTAATTCCTTTCCTTGAGGCATCACATTCCAACACAAAGGTCTTTGTGAAATCAGGAAGGGAAAGGACTGGAGTGGTGCACATGGACATCTTCAAGGTTTGAAAAGCTTGACAAACAGTTGGAGTCCAAGTGAAAGAGCTTCTTTTTAGGAGAGCAGTGAGAGGTGCTGCAATCTTTCCATAATTATTAACAAACTTGTGATAATACCATGTTAAGCCTAGAAATCCACACAAGATTTTGAGAGTATTTGGGTGAGGCCAGTATTGCATAGATTCAATAATTATAGGATCCACCCTAACGCCATCCTTGCCAACTAGATGACCCAAGTATTCTACTTTTGAGGCGCCAAAAACACATTTAGACTGTTTCAGGAAAAGTTGGTGCTGAGAGAGTAGATGGAGAACTCGATCCACATGAGCAATATGGTATATATAGGTTTTGATATAGATGAGGATATCATCAAAGAAAACTAAGACAAAATGGCGGAGAAAAGGATGGAAGACATGTTTCATGAGGCTTTGGAAGGTTGAGGGGGCATTACACAAGCCAAAAGGCATGACCAAAAACTCATAGTGGCCCTCATGAGTTCTAAAGGAAGTCTTGGGAATGTCTTCCTCTTTCATACGTATCTGGTGGTAGCTGGAACGAAGATCAAGTTTAGTAAAGAATTGGGCTCCACTCAATTCATCCAGGAGGTTATCAATGACAGGAATGGGAAATTTGTCTTTAATGGTAAGTTTGTTGAGGGCACGAAAGTCAGGACACATTTTCCAAGAACCTTCTTTCTTCGGGACCATGACCACGAGAGAAGAGTAGGGGCTCGTACTAGGGTGAATAATTCTTTCATTAAGGAGTTGCTAGACCATTTTCTCAATTTCATTTTTTTGGGAAAAGGGGTGACGATATGGATGAATATTGGGAGGAAGGCTTTCAGGTACAAGGGGAATGGAATGATCATGAACACCACGAGAAGAAGGGAGTCCTTAGGGAGTGGAAAATACCGATTGATGTTTAGAAAGGATGGCTTGGAGGTCTTGTAGCACCGAGGGTGTCTCTGTTGCTTGTATTGCATGGAGTTGGGAAATAACACTAGAATGACCTTTTTTGAGCAGTTTTTCCATGCGATGGGAACTAATGATCTTAGGTGAACCGACGATGATGCCTTGGAACTTATATTGGTGGCCCTCTTGGTCAAATTAGATGGTTAATTCCTTAAAATCCATGAGAGTGGGACCCAAAGTCCTTAGCCAGTCTGCACCCAACACAATGTCACAACCACCCATGTCGATAGAAAACATATGACATTTCAGGTGGTAGTCACCAATTTGGAGATGCAAATTTTCACAACTCCCTCCACATTTCATGGAACCACCATTGGAAATCATGATTTTGAAATTATTGACGACATGCATGTAGCAATGAGTATCTTGGGAAATGCGGTGATGAATAAAATTATGGGTGCTTCCACTATCAAAAAGAATGATGACCTTGTGATGCTTGATGCAACCAATTAGCTTGAGGGTTTGGGGAGCAAAGAAGACAGTGAGAGCATTGAGGGAAATGACTAGTTCTACTTCGGGAGGGTATGAGGGAGGGGTTATGTTAGTGGTTTCATGTAAATCAGACACAAGGGTAGTTTCAACATCCTCTTCTGAAATATCCTCGGAGATGGCCATAAAAATATTTTGTCCCTTACACTTGTGGCCAAGTAAATATTTGTCATCACAATTATAAAAAAGGCCTTTGAGTTGGCGTTCAACCATTTCAGCCTTGTTCAATTTTTGGATCTTTAGTGGAGCGGAAGTAGTATTGGGATTTACTGGTTTAGGACGAGGGATAAAGGAGGGTTTTCGGTTATGAGAAGATACAACCTGTTGTTCTTCTTTAGCTCTTTTAGTATCCTCCACCCAACTCTGAGGCTGGGCGATGAGGACATGGGCCCGAATATCATCCTTGAGGCCACTGATAAAACACTCTCGAAAAAAGGCATCAAACATGTCTTATGTTCGAAAAGCCAGGCGCTCAAAGGAAGTTATAAAGTCTTCCATTGTTCTTGATTGTTTCAACTTTGTCAAATGGACCAAATGGTTGGTGTTAGTTTCAAAGAATTTATAAAGTTGTGCCACAAAGTGTGTCCAAGCAATATACCATTGACGGGAAGTTTTTCTCCATTGACACCATTGCCAACGTTCTTGATCTAGATGGAGAACACCATACCGAAGTTTGGCCAAGTCATCTGTAATGTCGTATAAAGAGAAATAATGTTCCATTTGGGTTACCCAACCAATGGGGTCCAAGCCATCAAATTTGGTCACATCCATCCGCGGAAGGCGTAGGTCACATTGAAAGTGATGGTGCTGAAAGTTATGGGAATGAGAGGAATGTTCACAGTCAATATGTGGAGGTGATTCAAAGAAAGGGTTATCTGTAGGGATATGAATATTGGTGCAGAGTGATGAAAAGACAGATTCAAGCTAAGTGGTCAGGTCTTGTTTGATTTCCTCCATAGAGGAATGCATGGTTGTATTGATGGCGACAACATTGGCACTGAGTTGTTTCACTTCTTGTTGGGTCTCGGTGAGACTATATTGCAAGGTATTGAAGCGAGCTTCCAAGTCTTGGCTACAAGTATGGACCATGAGGATGAGGGAAGCAAAAAGGGGTGGGTGGGGTCAAAATGTTTTCCAAAATATGATATGTATGAATGTGATAAGGGAGAAGAGATGAATCCAATGGAATAGGTCTCAAATAATTGTGAAAAAATTACCATACTTTTTTTTTTGTTTTTTTTTTTACACCTGCGGAGTTATACTCTGGTCTGAAGAATACTGTAGTGATGAAATTCCCAAATGATTAACCATGAATAAATGTGTAGTGATTTGGCAACTCGAACACAGTTGTGCAGCAATAGATCTTGTCTATTTAATTTGTTTATGTTTATGTCCCCAAGGGTTATGTATTCAAGGGTTCTACAGACAAGGGTTTTCCCTATGCTATAGCTCTCTGATATACTTACAGGGTCCAACAGTAGTACTCGACCCAATATCTCAGGGAACTAACTAAGGAGGATAGACCATACCCTTAGCCATACTACCCGACTACCCAGGTATTGTCAGGCTTCTATATTAAAGATTTTAATGACCTGAAAACACTGAATTGTCAAACCAGGGTAAGTGAACTTAGAGCTGCTACACTGTATGTGCGGGTAAGATTCTAATTCTAATGACTAATCTTAGAAGGAAACACAAACTCACTCTAGAAACTGAATCCTAATGACTATCCTGAAACTTATCATTTTCTGTTTAATTCATCAAAAGAGAACAATTATGTGCTTAAGTGCAGATGCTTCTATTTCTATTCTAAGGTGATTTCACAAGACTATCTACCACTATCTTTAATCATCTAATCATCACTATTTCTATTTAAGCCATAACATAAAGATTATTTCCTAAGATTCTTTTAATCTAAATTTAGAAAATAAATATAACTCTATCTACAGGAAAAATAAAGAAATATCCTACTTACCCTATTGGTACTGGAAGCTTCCTCTAATTCGATTGCAACCTAACTATCTTAAAAAAACAGAGTAATCTAACTATCCTAACCAAAGCAAAGAAAATTCAAACTCTAAGTTACGTTCAGATTGAAAACTGGAAACAAAGCAAACCTAGTTCATGCTTTAAACTCTACAGGAATCAACCATGCTTTCAGCACTCATCAACGTAGCAGATATTAATATGTTGGAAACGATACAGTTGACGAATAATTTAAGCAATAATCTGAACAATTTAATTCCCAAACTCTAAGCTAACATGCATGAAAATCATAAGATACTGAAATAAACTAAATTTAAGACAGAGAAAAGCAGCGACTTGAACCTGTTTGGCGGGCCCAACCAAAAGGTAAAATCGCCGAAAGGAACAACCAGAACTACTCAAATCATTCTATGCAAACACTGTTCATGTGTCATGCTCCATTTACTCAGAAGAAATAACTCAAATCGTATGACATTAAAGTAACATAACGCAAAGGCAGATTGTATTCAGAAATGTGTATCATAACATAACATAACCCAACGTTTCTTAGGAGTGATCTTCTGTTTATATAGATCCTCCTCAAAAATAGTTTAAAGCAACAATACATTAATTCAAACGGATCCCAGATCCGAAAATAACTCGAAATCAGTTAAAAAACGGTCTTCACATTTTCGTGCCACGCAGTGTCACGAAGTGTGAGTCATGAAGTATTACAACTTTGTTCTATAATTTCGCCTTCAATCAACATATGAGTGATGACTCCATCTATCATGTAAATCGTACTGTCTCCCACTCTGGCCATAACGCGCGGATCTTTAGCAGCTTCGTTGGTATCTCCACGGGGTGCGAGCTGGTACCTG
>JZKD02S1807458.1:390568-400594 GCA_000966675.3 Picea glauca | reverse complement strand
TCATATTGACATCCTGGACTAAATCCAAAATAGGAAACCCAAAGGTGGTTTCTGGTGTTAACTCATTCTCTGCTTGTTCTTCACCTTCATTTTCAATATGAAGTTCCCCATGTAATTCTCTCCCTCTTTCTCCCATGGTAAAAGGATTACCAAGAATTGTATATGCAATTCGATCTTTCTTTGGTGAGGGTGTGAAATCCCACCTTTCTGGATTCTTTTTTTCAGGATTGTTATGTCCTATTGGATCTTTTGAGGATTCTATGGCCTTTGATTCCACAGTTGAAGTTGTTATCTGTGAAACTACAGAGTTAGGGTTCCCGAGAAGAGCTTGTATTTTCTCTGGATCAACTGTGTCATCTAGGGCTGGATCATCAGGATTTTGAGTTTGTTGATGTATGGTGTTTCCTGGTTCTAGGTTTTGTTCTATGGTTTCCTCAGCCAGAATTTCAGTCTCAGTTTCTATCGCTTTTTGGGTGGAGGTTGCTCCTTTTTGTTGTTTTAAATTTCCCCTAAATCTACCTCTATGATCTCTATTTCTCATGAAGTCATGCTAAATGAAAGGAAAATAAACTAAGATTGAGTTTCAGAGTACCTATGATAACTGATATATCGGTTTTCACCCCTTGTTTCCACAGTTACTCCTATCATCAACCTGCTAACTTACCAAACCAAACTAAGTGCATTCTAAAACTAATCAAAACAATTATCTAACTTACCTTTTAAACAACTCCACGACAATGACGCAAAAAATGTCAGGCTTCTATATTAACGATTTTAATGACCTGAAAACACTGAATTGTTAAACCAGGGTAAGTGAACTTAGAGCTGCTACATTGTATGTGCGGGTAAGATTCTAATTCTAATGACTAATCTTAGAAGGAAACACAAACTCACTCTAGAAACTGAATCCTAATGACTATCCTGAAACTTATCATTTCCTGTTTAATTCATCAAAAGAGAACAGTTCTGTGCTTAAGTGCAGATGCTTCTATTTCTATTCTAAGGTGATTTCACAAGACTATCTACCACTATCTTTAATCATCTAATCATCACTATTTCTATTTAAGCCATAACAAAAAGATTATTTCCTAAGATTCTTTTAATCTAAATATCGAAAATAAATCTAACTCTATCTACAGGAAAAATAAAGAAATATCCTACTTACCCTACTGGTACTGGAAGCTTCCTCTAATTTGATTGCAACCTAACTATCTTAACAAAACAGAGTAATCTAGCTATCCTAACCAAAGAAAAGAAAATTCAAACTCTAAGTTACATTCAGATTGAAATCTGGAAACAAAACAAACCTAGTTCATGCTCTAAACTCTACAGGAATCAACCATGCTTTCAACACTCATCAACGTAGCAGAAATTAATATGCTGGAAACGATACAATTGAAGAATAATTTAAGCAAGAATATGAACAAGTTAATTCCCAAACTCTAAGCTAACATGCATGCAAATCATAAGATACTAAAATAAACTAAATCTAAGACAGAGAAAAGCAGCGACTTGAACTTGTTTGGCGGGCCCAACCAAAAGGTACAATCGCCGAAAGGAACAACCAGAACTACTCAAATCATTCTAGGCAAACACTGTTCATGCTTCACGCTCCATTTACTCATAAGAAATAACTCAAATCGTATGACAGTAAAGTAACATAACGCAAAGGCAGATTGTATTCAGAAATGTGTATCATAACATAACATAACCCAACGTTTCTTAGGAGTGATCTTCTGTTTATATAGATCCTCCTCAAAAATAGTTTAAAGCAACAATACATTAATTCAAACGGATCCCAGATCCGAAAATAACTCGAAATCAGTTAAAAAACGGTCTTCACATCTTCGTGCCACGCAGTGTCACGAAGTGTGAGTCATGAAGTATTACAACTTTGTTCTATAATTTCGCCTTCAATCATCATATGAGTGATGACTCCATCTATCATGTAAATCGCATTGTCTCCCACTCTGGCCATAACGCGCAGATCTTTAGCAGCTTCATTGGTATCTCCACGGGGTGCGAGCTGGTACCTGGTACTGGAAAATCCTGTTTCAAATAGAAATAGTACCTAACTCAAGCCAGATTAGTTTCAATATTAATTTAAAGTATCAAAATACATAAAAATAACTTGAAACGTAAAAATACCTTGAGTAGCCCCATTGAGTGGTAAAGAGATGTCAAGTGTATCATAACAAGGCCAAAAGGGGTGGTACTGGGTATGGAAATGGAGGTCTTTGTGATATAATATAGGAAAGACATAGTCAAAACTGGAGACCAACAAGTACTAAAGAGTATCTTCCTGAGTGTTGTTCTCAGTGGCACTATAGAAGTTAGGTGGCCGATCAGTTTATCTAAAGAGGGCTTCAGGTAATATAGGTTGATTTGTACATAGGTGTTGTTTGATGTGCTACCACTCGAAGGGGTACCAATAGGGGTTACAAGGGTGGCCAATAGATGTGTGCTTAAGTACCACTTGTATTTCTTGCGTGTATGAATCCCTCAACCATGGGTTTATGTGTGTAACGATAGATCTTTGTGGCTTAAAGATGCCAAAATACATCTCTACCCTGAAAAAAATAAATTAACCCACACTTTCTGCTGAGGAAAGTGCTCTGATACAACTTGTAATATAAAAGATATAAAAAGTATGCAGAACAAAAATAAAATGCTAGAAATGGAGAATAATAGCAATATAACCAGAACAATCACCACAATAGCACCAAAATGATATAATAACGACATAAATAACACTTTGATTCTGAAAGAAATGGTCACGGGCCTCTTCGAGGGGGAAACCTCCAGTTGAGCAAAGCTCTATTACAATAATATCCAAGCTAGGGTTCTCATACCCTTGACTCCTATTTATACTAAATATGTCTATCAAAAGAAGCATCTAGAGGAATATCCTTCTAGAAGCGAAATCTTCTATTAGGTCTTCTTACATTCGACTTATTATATTTTATTGCAAGGCCTTATTAATATTGACCTTTATTACATCCGAATATATTGTTCAACCTATGTGCGGGTTAGGACCCTAACATGGTTCATGTATTCATGGTTCCTATATTCAAGGGGAGATTGTTTCAAGGGTTAGACATGTCAAGGTTCATAGGGATTATGGGGTACACAATGTCCAGGACCATAATAATTAGTGGTCATAGCATATTAGTGTCTTAGTGGTTAGTGGCCATAGTGCCTTAGGGGTTAACATGATTGTTTGGGTCATAATGTGTGAGGGAATCATTAGGTTAGGGGAGACAATTTAATTCAAGGTTCATAGAGATTGTGGGGTATACTATGTCCAAGGGGGGTTTATATTGATCGATATTTTATACCATGAAATGATGCTTTACTTTCAAAGATATTGTTTACCATATATGACATAGTAATTAACCTCATACGTTTCTAAATGCATTATAATAAAATTGAAATAAATAAAGAAGATAAATTAAGAGATCAAGGGTTATAGGGGTTAAGAGTCATAGTGTATTACTAGGGTCAATCTATTATGAGGTTACTATGTTCATAACCATAATGTATTCATTTGTTAGTGTGTTTGCGGTCACACTATGTTCACTAGGGGTGATTGTTTCAAGTGTCTTAGGGATGAGAGGGTATACCATCTTTAAGTTGATAGTGATTATTGGGGGTTATCATATAATAGGGATTGATTGTGTTCAAATTCATAATTATTAGGGGGTGATTGCATCAAGGATCAAAGGGAACAACGATCAAATTCTATTAGGGGGTTAGTGTGTTCAAAGTAATAATGTATTAAGGGGTCGGTGTATGAGAGGGTTAGTGTGTTTGAGATAATAATGTCTTAAGGGGTTAATGCATTTATAGGGGGATAATGTGTTTGAGATTATAGTTTCTTAGGGGTTCATCTATCCATGGTTCCTATATGCAAGGGGGTGATTATTTCAAGGGTTAGACATGTCAAGTTTCATAGGGATTAGGGGGTACAAAGTGTCCAGGACCATAATAATTAGTGGCTTAGTGGTTAGTGTCCATAGTGCCTTGGCGATTAAAATGATTGTTTGGGTCATAATTTGTGAGGGAGTTATTGGGTTAGGGGATACCATTTAATTCAAGTTTCATAGAGATTGTGGGGTATACTATGTCCAAGGGGGTTTATAGTGATTGATATTTTATACCGATTGAGATTCTTGTCCAAGGGGGTTTATGGTCAATATATTTTGGTTAATTAAAGGTTCATGGATATTGGGGGGTATACTATGTCTAATATGGTTATAGTGATTTAGATTTAATGGATTCAAATTCTTAGGATCAAAGACTCGTTCATATGGATTTTTGGGATTAGTGTTAGTATGACGTATTAGGGATCAACATAGTGGAAAAAAGGTCATAAGGGTCTTAGATATCATATTCAATATGGTTATTAATGGTAAATGACAATAGATATGGTTAACGATGTTCAAGGCTTAATGATTTACTGAGATTAATGGGTTTTGAGGTTAATGGCTCAGGTGGTCAATGGTTTAGTGAATGGGTTAAGGATAGGTGGAACTAGTTTATAGAAGGTACCAATGTTGGCTAGAAGTCCATATTTGTAAACATAGGCCATGAGTTTATGGGTGAGTGGGTTACTAGATAAGTGATTGTCAATGATATTTGTCATCAACCATGGCCAATAATGGTTAACCATGGTCAATAGTGGTTAATATGATCAATGAGAATGAAGGGTTGATACGTCAAGTACTATCAGAGAGCTATAGTGCCTAACACTCCTTTGATTTTAGGACCATGTAATACCATAACCTATGTAGCATAATATTGAAATTATTACATACTTTGGAATATCAAGAATTAAAAATTCCATCAATATAATAATATTGAAGTGGGAGTAAATACTATGAAAAATAAAATCAAATAAAGGAGTACTCAGTTGGACCATACCATTATTTGAGACCTGTCTCAAGAGAATCCTCTCACAATGTTGATTGTGTTAATATATATCCTGGGTAACGCTTCAGGTGGATCTCATGGGCCCAGATCAAAATAGACCCTTATGGACAACCTATCTCAACAACATCCTCTTGTGATGTCAATCAACGTGTTGGTATACTTCCCTAGTAACCCTTTAAGTGGTCCTCGTGATACCATGATTCACACTAGAAACATGTTATCCATGGAATATAGCATGAATGGCATAAAACTAGCAATCAAGTGCCTCACATACACAACTGTTGCAAATAAGAACCAAATTCAAAACCACATGACTACCATCAATAATAATGATAATCTAGTTTTAAGGTCATGCCCATGCTAGAGACCAAATCGGTGTATGAGACAAGGAACCTCCTATGCCCAGCCATTTGACTACTAAAGTATATGGGGGTATACATACCCTACCCCCCTCTAGACTTGAACTTGTGACCTGTTATAATTATTAGAATAGTTTTGTGCTACACACCAATGTTTGTGTCCCTAATATCTTGTTTGATATTGTTGATGGCATCTTAACCCTGGGTATCTAATTACAGATTAATGTCTACTAGGACGCACTTGCCAATATCATGAACACATACTATATATTATATAATATACACATATAACATATAATATAATATATAATATATAACATATAACATTTAATATAATATATAATATACAATATTTATATATTATAACATAATATAAAATGCTAAAATATATAACATATTACATATATTTTTTGTAACACATATTATTGCATATATTATATATTACATATATATAATATATGTCACATATATATGTTATATATATGTTACATATAAATAATATATATATGTAACATATATAACATTTATAAGACCCATATCCTGCATAACACTCCCTGATTCTATTATAAACAAAACCCGCACGCGACACTGCCAAAAAAATCTTTGACCCAACCAAACCATCCACAGAGACAGATAGAGACCGCACCAGCTACCAAATGAAAAAGATACATAGGAAGATACCTACCACCGAGAAAAAGAGGTGTGACAAGAATAGACATGGTGACCCCACCAAGGAACCAGAGACAGAGAGTGAAAGAGTATCCCACTAAACCAACAATGGATTTTGGATCGCTAAATTTTTCTCACTCTATCCTTTTCAAATTTATCATTTTGTTGTCAACCAACAATAAATGTCAATCATGTGTATTGCGGGCTTAATCCTGAAGCAATACATTGTCTATTGTGCAATGTTGGCTTGTGTCTTATTGCTGTAAATCTTCTTTCTCTACTATGTGTATCTTGGCTTGTATCATTGCCTCCCTCCATCATGCACCCATAGAAATTTCATTCCATGGAATGAAGAATGAAAAGGGTTCCCCAAACATGATCTCATAATAAATTCCTCATGGAGAGTTAGTTTTTCCCTCCCTTGGTCATTTGTTTCCAAAGAAATTCCCTTAAGCATGGAACATTATGAAATATGAATTTGTATAAATACATGATCCACACCTACTTCCCTATCGTTCAAACCACTTAACTAGAAAGGGGCATCAAACTAAAATCACCATAAAAAAACTATATATTTCACATGGAACAACTTACGTTAGAGGTAAGATCTTGTCCAAGCCCTATCTTCTATTAAAATCTCTCTTTGTCCATACATGAATTTTAATTTTGTTTATAGATAACGTTTCTATTATATTTTTGTTGAAATGTATGAATTCTAGGATTCATATATGGCTTGTAAGAAATATAATAATAAAACATAATCAATAATCGAATTGAGCCTAGATCATGAACAAGATGAGATAGAAACATACTTTGGTATTCCAAGACTTACTTATGTTGACACCAAGTTTTGTATGAACCCTAGGATAGTCTTCAAGTGGGGATACTTTTACTAGATGTTCCAAGAGGATATTTACATTGATATTCCCCTCCTTCCTATAAACTCAAATCTAGATGAAGGGGTCTATCAATCCATCGAACAGTCATAGCTTCAAAAGGTATTTTCCCACCATATTATTTTTCTTTGCATGAATACCATTTCTTAGCTCATTAGTTAGGAAGAAATTGATCACATGATGATCTAGGATACCGATATAAAATTTATTTCCTCAATGATGAATGAATGTTATAATTCCATTTCAATTGTATGGATATTATGAGAAGTTGATGGTCACATGGAAAATTATTCAAATCCATAAGAATAGGGACATAGCCAACCAACCTTTTAAGGACCCCATATAATATCACAACATGTCTTCTAATTAAGAATATTCTCCAATATTTCATATGAACAATAGAGAGGACATAGGAACATAAGTTGTAAACATGAGTAGAAACATTCATGTTTGAAAAATGATAGAATCTAGTCTCTAGAAAAATTAATGATATAATATATTTATCCACTTTCTTCGATATTATCTGGAACACCACCTCCTAGAGGGACATAGACAAGTTGTGGAATGTAAAGCGTAACTTCAAGAACTTAAGCACTTGAGGACACTAAATCCATGACCACACCTAACTAGCTAACATGTCAGAAATGCCATCCTATGACAAATTATAACATTTTTTTTATCCATTTCGCATTTGGAACCCAAAGCTTCACTAAAATTTTGAACACAATCCATGATATTTTCCATTGTCTATTTTCCCTCCAAGATCTTCATTAACCATATGACCAACATCATACACTTGGATGGGAATACCTTTAATGAAATCAAGAGTATACTAGTGGTTTAGGAGGTAAATGAGAGTCTTGTGGGTAACTACATAGAGCATTGAGGATAGAGGAAGACCTTGAAAATTAATATGTGCAAACCAAATTTCTCATATTTAGCTTGACTAATTGAATGGAAATATAAGGCATTTGAAAATAAGGTCCCTATAGCTTGAAATACAATCTAACCAAAGTTGAGGGCCAAAAGCATGGATAAGATAAAGGTAAATTCAACATAATCATACAAGTTTTGAAATCCCAACTTAATAAATGAGGATTTTATCCCTAAGCATATATCCCATTCCATACCTTCCCATAGAACCACTACATTATCACGGATAAATTTCCCTATGATGAAATTGTTTTACTCTTTTCGAAGGATTTGAGGTAATAGATATCGAAGCTATAGGGTCAAATATTTCACCAAGATTTGGTAATAGACATTGAGAAACATCATTGGTATTCAATTAATAATTAGTATTTGATATCCCATTTTAGAGATAAACTTTATAATCCCTTTATTGATAAGATAGCTATGAATTTATTTTAGTATACCTCTTTATAAACCCTAATTAATAATTAGTATTTGATATCCCACTTTAGAGATAAACTTTATAATCCCTTTATTGATAAGATAGCTATGAATTTATTTTAATATACCTCTTTATAAACCCTAAGTAGCTCAATATAAACCACTCGTGGGTGGTTTCACAAAACTCACATGATAATCCATCCAACCTAGGGGAATAATCATCAATCATATCCATCAATACTTTTAGCAACTATGGAAGGGTGAAATCCTAGTCACACATTCTTTCTTTCCCATGGAATAATTTTTGGGGGACAAGGTAAACTATTTTCTACACCCCCACCCTCAAATCATTCATCATTCTTTGGGATGAGAGGATGATACGATAGTTGTTAAATAATTACTTCTCAATCCCCTCTTAGGTGGTTATCCTTCTCAATGACACATGCATGGCTCCAATATTTTTAGAATCCTTTTTTACTGCAAACATTTATAAAAGTTCCTTGGTGAGTTGATTCTTGTTTATAAATAAATGGATCCAAGATCAAATATGGGCACCTTAGTCTTGCTAAATCTCATATAATTTCAAAAGGTTCCTAATATTCACTACAAAAGATTGAATAGCTTAATCATAAGGAGTATATTGGACCTAAAAATAGACAAATTCAAATTCATCTTTGGTTTTTCTATGGAACGGGCATCAAACCACTTATTTATAATGTAAAAATCTCAAAGGAGTGTTTTTATTGAATTGATGAAATCCTTCCACTATTTAATCCAACCATCATCCCGCCTCATCTTAGGAAACAAGGTATGAATAAAAAAACTGGCATAGATATTAAATGGGTTCTACAAATGGGAGAAATTAAGAAAGTATCTATACTCGGGAAACTACATCTGAGTTTCACTCCATGGGATTAAATAAAGAATCGGATAATAGTTAGAAAGAGTAACTTCTCCTATCACTTGTATTGGCATGCCACCATCATAGTGAAAGAAACTTTTTGTGTTCTACTAAAAAATCATGGCTTCGTTTAGACACTTTATAAATCTCCTAAATTTGTTCCTTAGAATAAACCACATGAACCATAGCTCTAAGAATCACTCTTCCAATGTTTTTTGGGGTTGTATATGGTAAATTTATCCTCAAGCTCATTCCAGGTTGTACACTCTTGTTGAGGCATGTAGACACTGTTAATCCAAAACTTATCATACAAAGATTCCACAATGTTAAAATCACCACAAATTAACCAATGAACATTCGTGAGATATTCAATGGGCCAATCCCATAGAACCGCTCTCTCATATATGTCATTAGGAGTATACAAGTTGGAATGGACAATGACTCAATTGTCGAGATTAAGAAGCAACCACGTCTCTTTGCCTAATGGGTCCATTCCATTGATAATTATGCACATGATGGGTTCCTTCCATGGTTAATTATGTACATGATGGGTTCATTCCATGGTTGATTATGCATGTTGAAATTTTGGGTGAGAAATATATATTATTGTGGATAAAAATCACATGATGGGAAATTCCATTGAAGAAAGACTTGTAGAAATAGTTTTTGCATCACAACGGAGTAACTAAGGCAATATGATCATATACACCACACAAAACACTTTGAATTGATGTTAATATGGGTGGGGAATCCCACATAAGTGTGACCGAGGGACTACATATCGAAGCCTACTACGCTATTGGAAAAGGGTTTGGTGGGTGATGGCTTCATAAACCATCCATTCTAAAGAATGGGACCATTTTTTAATTTGTATTCACACAAATAATATATATATATATATATATATATATATATA
>JZKD02S1807458.1:362820-375449 GCA_000966675.3 Picea glauca | reverse complement strand
AGCTTAGTTGTTTTCTTTCTAACCTTTTACCATACAGCTGTCATGACTAGCAGAGCCCAACTAGGCATGTAAGCACTCACTTTTTGCTCATCACATGACGAAAAGAGTGCAAACAATGAGTATCTATAACAATGAGGTTTCCTTTTAAAATATTTGACTATTGACTATGTTAGACTTGATTCTTCATGAAAGTCCTATTTAGTAACCTTTTGTGCATGATCAAATTAATTTTGGCCATCCTGCTCCACCCTAAATTATTTGCATGGATGTTTATGGAACTAGGGGGAACCTTTCCCTTTCCTACCACATTATATGTTTGGAAGCTTGGATTGGTTGGATTCAATGTTCCTTAGCTCATTATATGAGACTGTTTCCTCTACAAGGATCAAACTATGTTGAATAACACAAATCTTGCATGGGATGTTTGTTGGGTATATGTGGCCAGCACTGAAGTCATTTGGTCATCGACTTGTGCATTTGGTTTCAATGTTTTAATGGAGGTCTATCCCACCATGTATTCAACACCAAATCCACTAAACCCAAGTAAAATGGAGAAGGTAAGCTCTAATAAAGGAAGAATCTTGCATTTCCTTTCCATTTTGTGATGTTTTAATGGTAATTAGGTTAATATGAGGCTAGGGTAAAACTATTTGTGCATTTCCAACCTCCATTAACTGATTAATTCATTATTTTCTATTTTGGGTAGGAACCCTTTTTCATAACCTCTATATAACTGATTGTTTTGCAAAAAAATGCACAAAGGCCAAGCTCTACTTGAACTCTTGCACTATTTTGTTTATGATTATGATCATTGAAATGTACAACTCTAATACTTGATATTCATGACATGTGTATGAGAGGGAAAGTATGTGGCACTCAAACCCAAATATTTTTAAACCCAAATCTTTTCTTCCTTACTCTGTTGAAACATATATATTGAGGTTGATTTCAACCTATGTATGAATGTATTAGTTATGGTTTGAATGGTTAACCACCTAGAAATTAGATGACATGATATTAGAATCAAAGTGTGCATACATTTATGCGTAAATTGTGGTAGAATATTACCCTTGACGGCAGAGTTGTGGCACAATGGGTAACGTATTAGTATTGTTATTTTCTTTTTGAATGCATTCTTAGGTGGTGTTTTAATCTTTATATGGAAACCTCTTTGAATAGGTCAAAACACAGTTTGATACATGCATTGAAAACATTTTAATAATGAATATATGCAACATTTTTTAGTCAATGTTATTCATGGTGTTTGATATGACATTTTTTTGTTCCTCAATGCAAAAGAAATGAACTCAATTGTTGTTTAAAAACATTTTTTTAATGAGCTTGGATGACCTAGGACTGGATTCTTCATGAAGGTCATATTTAGTAACTTTTTGTGCATTCCCAAACTACTTTTGGCGATCCTGCTAAATACAAATGTATATTTTATGGATCTTGGTTTGATGTCAAAATAGATTTGAATTTGGAGAGTACATAATCCTAAAAATTACAGCAAATATATAGGTCTAATAAAGAACTATATGCACATTTGGTTTGGTTTTATCTTTACAACAAATTTTTGAGTACATATCATGTTTGGAATATTTTGAAACAATATCAACCACATATCTCTAGTTATATACATATGCATGCATGAGATGTAAGTTATGGATCATTATTATTAGCCTTGTGTTAAGATAGTTAAGTGGTTGTAGGCTTGTAGAAACATTTGGGCTCAAAGCCATACATGCATAATTTACTTGTGGGAAGACTCTAGAATATATTTTTTACTTGGTTACAATAGTTGAACTACATAGTATTCTTGTGACCTATTTGGATTGATGAAACAAGCCTAGTTTAATCTTTTACTTATGCATTGATATGGTTGATAAATAGGATCGTTGTTTTCTTGGATGGTGAAAAGTTATAAGAATATAATAGGTTGTTGGGTTATTTAGCAAAACTTTTTCTTTGGTCATAACTATCATGGTTTAAAGGGAATGCGTGCACAACTTTTATTGCTACCTAGGCATTCAATGGATGTCTTAGAATTGGTACCTCCACTAGTTTTTAAAACTAATATTACAACCAACACTTTGCCATATTTTCTGAATAATTCATTACGTGCACCCCTCACACGGTTGATGCAATGGTTTCCTATTACCAAGGCACTCATATACTTTCCAACAATTAAACATTGTTGGTGAGGGTTTGATTTCCACCTTCATTTTACTTTTTTTATTTGAAGACTTTCTCCTTGTATTATACTGAACTTCCTCTTCATAAGAGGAATATACCTTTCTTCAATGGCCTATGATTCCTTTTCACTTGGACTCAATGAAGTAGAGTAACTCCTCATTAACATCTCATTGTTTCCTTCAACCCACCGGTCTTCATAGTATTAAATATAATGCAACAAGTGACCACCTTCAACTATTGGATTGATATAAAGTTGAGAGTTTTGTTTGTTAAGTGAAAATCCACACTCTTTGAACTCCATACATAAGCCTATTTCTAGAAAACATTGACTATACCTATAGACTGCCTCAACTTGTGCATCTTCCCCAATGTTGTAGGTTGCACCTTGGTGAGTTATTTTGTTAAAAACCTCCACAACAACAGTTCATTTATTTCTCACTAAATCACACAAATGTTTAGTTATTGAGGAACAAGGTGCATCGCATTTTAAAACTAACAATATATGCAAAGAAAACCCCAATAATAAGAAATGAGATAGATGTAACATCCCGCTCTGGCGCACTGAGAAAACTTATTATTTGAGGACACTTGCTCGCAAGTGATCTGGACCTTTCTGATGTTAAAACATTTATACTTGATTATGATGCGTTATGATAGATGACATGATGTTTTACTATTTGATGTAGATAGGTGCTATTGACTCAGTTTTATTGAGTGTGTAGGGTTTTGGACCTTGATGATGCAAGGGCATTGGTGGAACCCCTTGGACTCTGGATTGAATCAGGGAGTGTGCTAATTGGGTTGATTTATGTACTATGATGTTTCATTGATTTGATGACTTGATGATTGACATGTTCTGACATGATTTTTGATGATGCAGGCTAACGATAGCTTGCCAACCAGACTCACATATGGAGTAAAGGGGCCACACACGATTTCCAGAGAGGTTGAGGGAGAGGCGTGGACAAAAACCCTGCCATAGCCTACTAGCACTCCCGCCGTGGCTCGAAATGTAGGTTAATGATTACCTAGTTCGAGAGGATCCACGATGCCATGAGGGAATACTGCGATAGTCACTCACGATGATCCTAAGGGGTGCACAATAAGGCGGGGGCCTTATTCCTTAGAGCCCTTAGTCTCCCACAAGTTCACCTAGCAGAGTGTTGACTCCAGCGATTATAGATGTCTACCAATCAGTCAAGTCGGCGAGTGGCACCCTTGGATCACATGGTGCATCCTGAAGGGCACATCGCGCAAAAGAAACACAAGAGGTGAGTGGCACCCTTGGAGCATGTGGTGCATCCTGAAGGGCACGTCACGCAAAAGAAACACAAGAAGTGAGTGGCACCCTTGGAGCACGTAGTGCGTCCTGAAGGGCACGTCGCACTGATGATGAGGAATAAATAAAACTAGACGGCCCTAAGACATTAACACCTTAAGAAATACTTAAACAACTCCCCTAACCAATTGTCTCCTAGCTTAGAATCTAAATCCTAAGCCTAAGACTTTTCTAGGGTAAAATTTTTTAGTGTAACCTTAGAGAAAAAGGCCCTAGCATAAAAGCGAAAATTCACACAAAAACCCACTTAAGTAATAGTTGGGTCTTCATAAAAATTCTTGGGGTAAATGAAGAGAGTAAGGATTTAAATAAACTAAGGGATTTAAGAAATTTGCAAAGAAGAAATTAATTCCTAACTTGTGAAAGAACGCAAGATAGTAAGAAAAAAGAAAAGAAAAGAAGGGATTAATAAAAATAGGGAACTAAGTAATAAAGGAAACATAGTCAAGTAATAAGTAATAAAATTATTTAACGTGCGGGAGTATAAAAGTTATGAATTTAAAAAATAAAATGAAAATATTAACTAGCACATTTACTTTTTGGTTAAAAAAAAAAAAAAGAGAGGGAATAATAAAAATAGGGAAATGAGCCTTTAATAAATTAAAGAAATTAATTTTGGAGAAACGTGGGGGATAAGTGACACTTGTAAGACAGAGAATTTTTAGGGGTTTTCATTAAAACTTAAGTTAAATGTGATTTAGGGCAAAGGGTGGGTCTCAAAACTCTATAAAAGAAAGGTAGATGAGGAAGATGGGGGAGGGGTTATGAGCGTAACGTTACGCTGCCGGATTTGGACTTGATTGATTGCTTGTGAGGAGTTGGGATTTCTCAGCTGGTATTGGAGTGGCAACTCAGCCTTGGAGGTGAGCTGGGAAGCTAGGAATACCTTCTGGATTGTGTGGCCCCTTTGCGGCTCAGGGGGCTAAGGGGGAAGCAGAGTACCCCTAGTGTTTGGCTGGGAGGTACCGGTGTAGTCTCTACGATCGGTGAGCGAGAGCGGCAAGAAGCGTGTGGATGACGTTCAAGGCGAGCGATAAGGAAACGGTATGATTTGTATTTTAGTCGATTAGAATGCTTTACGACTTACCCTGGTTGATAAAATTACTTACCTCCGTTATTGGCGTGGTGATGGAAATTTTTATGGCTGTTACTTCCCTCCGTTAATAAAGTTATTTACCGTTGTTGTTTATCTTAGTGTTTTGTTTTAAGGAAATAAATTTGCGTTTGGGGTTTCTTGTTGTCAAAATTTTTTATTTCAATTTAGATCTCTATTTCATAGAAAAAGATTCAAGAAATGATTACCTAGGAAATCTGGAAAACCAGATCTGGTGCAAAATGTTTTCAATGGATGTTTGTTCATACCCAAGACAGTTCCACTATTTGTTACACTTCAGAAACTTGTGCCTCGAGACTTTTGTCTGATCTGGTTTTCATGGTTACTACTCAGGGTGGTTTTACGGGGTGACGAACCTGTCAATTTCTTGACAAAACTATCTGACTGCAAACTTCTAGTATGAACCACAGTTATTGATATTCACGTCTTTAACATTCTAAAAACGAGATTCCTGCATCCATGCTGATTGCGGTAGCATTTGGCATTACCATACTGTTAAATGCAATATTTTCAATAAGTGTAGCAGCTTTTGTAAAGGTCACTGTACCCTTAAATCTTGTAAACTGATCCGTGAACTCAAAAAGTTCTGATAGCCCTTGAAGTTTGTAATTTAGTCTCGAATTCGACGATTAAACTTTTGCAATTTCTGCAACAACTGATAAATTGTATTCGCCAAATCCCGTGTTCACCCAACAAAATAATGGGCTAAGTGGGCCAAATCCCGTGTGTTCCTTCTTCGAATTTTTGATCTTAGCAAAAATTGAACCAGTCCCGTTTGTTTTCCTTCTAGGCATTTCGCTCAGGGATTCTTTTTATTTTTATGACCAATCGATCTGGAAATCGTCGTTCTGTCAACCGGTGTTGGCTTTTCCGTTGAGTTTTGGATATGAGGTTTAGTTTCGGCATCGAGCATTGCCTTTTTCGTTGAATATTGGGTAGGAGATTCGTGCATCCTGGTCAGCTGTGAGGTGGTCGACTGCTTTTCTGGTTTTCCCTCCTCTTTTCGTTGTTGGCTGACTGCGTAAACCACTGCTATCTTCAGTGTTTCCCCAGCCTTCCGGAGAGAACCCGAGGCCAGTGGGCACCTTCCTTAATTGGGCGTCGGTTCTGGAACTCAGCGCAAGAGAGATTGCGACTGGTACTGTCAACTCATCCCTTGGCTGGATGGCTTTCCCTTAAATGTGGCCTTGCTGCACCTGGATAGGATGGGGCTCACCTGCGTCCCCTTTTGTTTAAATGCATAAACTGGTCATACATGTAGCCTTGCCGCCGAGACGGTGGAGTTATCCAGCGACTGTCCTAGCGTCCTTGGGCGCTGAAAATTTTATTGGCAGCCGGTGTGTAATTGTAGTCTGACAGCTTTTCTGGCAGCCTGTGTGTAAATCTCTAAGATCTTAAATAACTTCTAACGACAACGATAGGGTTCCCTGGGATACTTGACGATCGCTTGCTAAAATTCTCGCACTTGACCACTTAGATAAATCCAAGAGTTCTATCGTTATTTGCGTTAGACAATATGACCGACGGATATGAGTATTGTCTCATTGTTCGGTCCAAAATGAGTAATGTTTCAGTAGAACTATATAAGTATTGTCTTTTAAGTTTTGTCATTTTAAAAAAAATATCGCTATATTATATATTGCCTTTTTAAATTTTGATATTTTTAAATGTGTCATTTTTAAATATTGTCATCTTGATATATTAACAGTTTTTGACCATGATGTTACATTGTTATTTATAATTATGACGTTAATTATAAATATGAGGTTAACTTTATATATTGACAGGAGTATTGTCTTTTTAAATGTTGTCATTTAAAAAAAAATATCACTATTTTATTTATTGCCTTTTAAATTTTGATACTTTTAATGTGTCATTTTTATATATTGACAGTTTTTAACCATGATGTTACATTGTTATTTTTAATTATGACGTTAATTATAAATATGGGGTTATCTTTATATATTGACAATAGGGTAAGGGTATTGTCATTTTAGTGGAATTGTTACTAACATTTTGCTGTTATGAATAATGTAATTTGACACGGTAATCAGATGTATGGTGACTGTAACTTATATTGTTAAGATGATATGTAAAGGTAACGCTATGGGTTCACATTGTTTCTGAAATATGTAAGGGTATTGTTTTGCAACATAGTATAAAGTGTAGTTGAGAAGCTAACTTACAAAAAGGAACGACGTTTTTATTATTGCATTATTAATGAAATTTGTGATCATAAGACAACAAATTCTGAGCTCTTCATGTTTATTTGAATGCTTCTATCTTGTAAGGTCATTGTAAATCTTATGGTTGTAGCATATAAGAGGGATTGTAACTATGGCCGGGATATGTGATATAAATGTAAGGTGTATAATATTTCATGGCAGTGTTATTATAACTTTCATTGCTATTAATAAACATTTACGGTGTAATAACCTTGATTTAAGTACAATAGATTTTCTGAGTCTGTAATGAGGGTGTTGTTCCTTGTAGATAAATTTGTACTTGGTTGATAAACCTTCCGTGTGTTGGGACTGTTTTGTCGGGTGGGATGTAGACACCCCCAGGTAGCCTTAGGATATATGTCTGTGTGTGTGATTATTTTGTGTAAAGAATCCAGTGCTGTATCAAGAGTCTCGGGCCCTTTAAAGGCAGGGTTTCCACTCTTGCGACACACCTGAGGGGATTACTAGTTTCTGCCTGAGCAGTTGGCGAGGAGCCTATCTGAACTTATCTCTCTCCGAAGCAGAGGACTAAGATTAAACACCCTGCTTTCCTGTGCAGAAATAGTAAAACCTACTACCATGGATTCTTCCTTCTGTGCTCGTATGGTACCTAACCCAGTATGTCGTTTATTGTTTGAAGATACTTGTTTTGTGCCTTATGTCCTTGGTCATTCATGCTTGTAGTTGCTTGTTGTGTGGCTTATGTCTTCTTATTGTGATCTTCATGGGTGCATCTTGTTAGTCGTCGGGTGGCCTCATAGGTTCCAGTGTGTATGTTTCAGTTACACGAGCGCACACACCTTAAAAAAAAAATAAAAAAATTTGCACTTTTTATCAGAGTTGTTGTCATACCTAGGAGGACGTTACATATGGTATCAGAGCGGGTTCGACCCACGGCTTGGGACTCGCTATGGATTTCGTGACATGATTGATTGAGTATACTGTTGCTGATCGAGTTGATTGTGTGCGTGCAGGTAATCATGGTTAGAGGACGTCGTGGAGGAAGATGACGGGGTGCCAGGGGAGGAGGCGGGATGCCTCCAGTAGCATCCACGCCTGAGGGGGCTAACCCCTAGGGAGGCGAGCAGGTTATCGGATAGGAGAAGATAGCCGTTGGAGATGTGGTCGAGATTATGAGGTCCTTTCAGCGCATGTCTGAGGCACTGATCAGCCGATTGGACAGAGACAAGGCCAGGGCGCCGACACCCACTGAGGTTCCGTCGCGCGCACCGACCGTTACTAGTAGCATTCACCGTGAACTCGAGAAGGTAAAATTTCTCGAGTTCTTTGGTGCCCCGGACGGCGCAGCCGCCGATGCATGGTTGGAGAATATGGTGATGTGCATCACACTTCGTGATTATACCTCCAACATTAAGGTCCACATGGTGGTCTTTCAACTGAAGGGGAGTGCTCTACTATGGTGGAAGATGCTCCTGCCGTAGTTGAACATGGCCGTGGAATACGTGTCATGGGAACTGTTCGAGGAACGGTTCCGAGAGAGGTATCTTTTAGAGGAATTCATGGAGCGTCAGCTCAATGAGTTCAATGCATTATGATAGGGAGGTCATACGGTGCTTGAGTACGAAGCACGTTTTATGGAGCTGCTCTGGTATGCTCCGCACCTTAACACTGAGAAGCTCAAAGTCAACAGGTTCGTGTTTGGCATTAACGGTAGCCTGCATGCAAAGGTTAGGATCTTGATGCGTCAAACCTTGCATGACACTGTCCGAAAGGCCCTCATAGCAGAGGAGGAGCTTATTAGTGGGAGTCAGACCAGGACTCCAGCGAGACCAGCCGGGCAGGGTTCATCTGGTACACCGCAGCATCAGACACCAGCGAGACATACGTCGGGATATCATGGCTTCCAGAGGGGATCCACTTTTGCTACACCTCAATGACCTCCACCTCAGCAGCAAACACCTTATCAAGGACCATAGCATCAGCAACAACGTCTCCCACAGCAACAACAGTTTAGGCCTGTTCAGCCGAACAGACCAGGGTTCCAGGCTAGTGGGCCATCATCTTCTACTTCGGGTACCAGGACTACTGGGCCGAACAAGGGGTGTTGGATGTGTGGGGAGCCACACTACAAGCGTGACTGTCCTGTATAGAGGACCAAGGCGTCCAGATCAGCCAGACCCACTATAGTGGGAGATATGGGCAAGTCCCATCGGATTCTTGCAGTGGTGAATAACCGCCAGGCAGAGCACTAGTCGACTGTGCTAGAGACGATAGGTACTGTCGCGGACCAGACCCTTAGTATTTTGATAGACCCAGGTGCTACTGAGAGTTTCATTTCTGGTGCAGCACTAAAAATGATTAAGGTAAAGGCATTCGAACAGGACGAGTTTAACTTCATAGAGATGGCTTCAGGAGCCAAACAAAAGGTTGGAGGAAAGGTTACGGGTTGTGCCCTTAACCTGGGAAAGTTTGTCACGAGGGTCAACTTGTACATCACGATCTTAGGATCTTATGACGTCGTGATTGGTATGGATTGGTTGGAATCGCATGAGGCGATACTCAACTGTAAGAAAAAACGGTTGAGCTTGGTCGATGATGAAGGACAGAGACATGTGATTGTAGGACAGAACGAGGGAGTATCCCTGAGGTTCATCTCTTCCTTACAGTTACAGAAGAGTATGCGCAAGGGGTGCAATATTTATGCGATCCTCGCGCTAAATGAAAAGGGAGTAACGAAAGTTCTAGAACACCTTCCAGTGGTGAAGGAGTTTGCGGACGTATTTCCAGAGGAGTTACCTAGGATGCCGCTGGAAAGGGAACTGGAGTTTACCATAGACCTGAAACCGGGGACCGAACCGATAGAAAGAACGCCTTATCGGATGTCGACCCCAGAGTTGCAAGAGTTGAAAATGAAACTGAAGGAGTTGTTGGACCTAGGAATGATACATCCTAGTGTGTCACCATGGGGTGCACCAGTTATTTTCATACGAAAGAAGGACGGATCATGGAGGCTTTGCATTGACTACCATCAACTGAACAAGGCTACGATCAAGAATCAGTATCCCTTACCAAGAATTGATGATCTATTCGATCAAATGAAGGGTGCGACGGTGTTCTCGAAGATCGATTTGCGATCAGGGTATCACCAATTACGAATCAAGGAGGATGACGTCCCTAAGACCGCCTTTAAGACAATATTTGGACATTACGAGTTTACTGTTTTTCCATTTGGACTGACAAACTCCCCAGGGGTATTCATGAGTTTGATGAACGGGGTGTTCCGTGAGTACTTGGACAAGTTCATCCAAGTATTCATTGACGATATCTTGATCTACTCTCGGATGATAGAGGAGAATGACGAGCACTTGTGCTTGGTACTACAGTGTCTACGAGAGCACAAATTGTATGAGAAGTTGTCCAAATGCTCTTTTTATCAATCGAGGATTCACTACTTAGGGTATGTCATCTCCAGCGAAGGTATCGTCATGGATCCAGCCAAGGTTGAGGCTATTAGGAAATGGCCTGCACCGACGAATGTCACAGAAGTGCGTATCTTTATGGGTTTAGTAGGATACTATTGATGGTTTGTCGAGGGATTTTCAAAGATAGCAAATCCGATCACGGAATTGCAGAAGAAAAACCAGAAGTTTGTCTGGATGGAGAAATGCGTGGAAGCATTTCAGAGGCTTAAAGAGTTGTTGACAACAATGCCGATACTAAAGGTCCCTGACATGGACGTGGACTTCTTGGTATGCACTGATGCATCCAAGGAAGGATTAGGCGGAGTCTTGATGCAAGACGGACGAGTGATTGCTTACATTTCGAGGAAGCTGAGAAGACATGAGGAGAACTACACGACGCACGATTTGGAGTTATTAGCCATTGTTTATGCCTTGAAGGTTTGGAGACACTACCTTGTTGGATGAAAATTTGAATTAAAGACTGATCATTGTGGGCTGCAACACATTTTCACGCAAAGCGACTTAAACGTGCGACAACAGCGTTGGTTGGAATTGCTTAGCGAGTACGACTTCGAGATTACTTTCATAAAGGGAACAGTGAACCGAGTGGTGGATGCTTTGAGTCGGAGGCCATGCATCTTTTCGGTGTTAACTCTTCAGACAAATCTACGTGAGAAGATTCTCACTTTACAACGTGATGATGACTGGTACAAAGAAGTCGAGGATTTTATCGGACAAAACACAATGATGGTACCACGATATGAGGGATTTTATTTTGATAGCGATGGGTTATTGAGGTTTAGGGGTCAGATTTACGTACCTCCAAACTTCGAGTTGAGGATGTTGATCCTGATCGAGGCTCATAGAGCAGTTTACATGGCTCACCCGGGAGTTACGAAGATGAGGGCAGACCTTAAACCCTTATTCTTCTGGAAGGGAATGAAGGTTGACATAGTCAACTATGTGGCCAGATGTCTAGAGTGTCAGCAGGTAAAGGCTAAACATAAACACTCGACAGCATTACTTCAACCACATGCCATTCCAGAATCGAAATGGGAAGTTATTTCAATGGATTTTATTGTTGGATTGCCACTGACAGCAAAGAGACATGACTCGATTTTTGTAGTAGTAGACACTCTGATGAAGAGTGCTCACTTTATTCCTATGCGTACGACGTATCAGGCACCTGACATAGCGATAATTTTCATCAGTGAGATTGTGAGGCTGCATGGCGTGCCTAAGACGAGTTTTCAAGAGGCCTTGGGAACCCAACTCAATTTTAGTACTGCATATCACCCAGAGACTGACAGAAATACCGAACGAATGAACCAAACCTTGGAAGACATGTTGCGCATGTACGTGATGGACCAACAAAAGCGTTGGGAGGAGTTCCTGCCTCTAGTAGAGTTCGCTTACAACAACAGTTACCAGAGCACCATTAAGATGGCGCCTTTTGAATTTCTTTATGGGCGACCGTGTCGGACGCCCTTGAGTTGGGATCGGCTTGAGGATAGGGTCCTAGTGGGACCAGAAGCAATGCAAGAAATGGAAGATCAAATGAAAACCATAAGACAAAGGATAAAAGAAGCACAAGATCGACAGAAGAGTTATGTCGATGCGCACTGAGTCGACCGTAGTTACGAGGTCAGAGATCGAGTCTTCTTGCGGGTTAAACCGCATAAGAGTTCGATCAAGTTTGGAAAGGGAGCTAAAATCTATCCTAGGTTCGTGGGACCTTTCGAGATTGTGGAGAGAAAGGGGCCCGTGGCTTATTGACTAGCCTTGCCTAATTCTTTGAGGCGTATGCATGATGTTTTTCATGTATCTGTTCTGAGACATTATATTAGTGATCCTACACACGTGATTGACATGAGTTCCTTGCAGGTATTGGATGAGGGATCACTCACGACTGAGCCGGTCCGCATATTAGATCATCGTGTTCGATAGTTATGATGTCGAACGGTAGATCAGGTCAAGGTCTAGTGGGACAGTTATAGTCTGCACTCGGCGACCTGGGAGGACGCATATGATATGCGCCAGCAGTTTCCATTTTTGTCTGATAGATAGACTTATGACACTGTGATACTTTTATTTCGGCATTTATATGGAGAAACTTTGGGATGAAGTTTAGACCAAGAGGGGGTGTATGTAACATCCCTCTCTGGCGCACTGAGAAAACTTATTATTTGAGGACACTTGCTCGCAAGTGATCTGGACCTTTCTGATGTTAAAACATTTATACTTGATTATGATGTGTTATGATAGACGACATGATGTTTTACTATTTGATGTAGACAGGTGCTATTGACTCAGTTTTATTGAGTGTGCAGGGT